>MDKF010123991.1:0-12591 GCA_026770625.1 Nicotiana glauca
CGACTGTCCTTAAATTGGAAAAACTCCTCTACGCCCTCGCGGGTAAAGTAGCGTATGAAAAAGGAGGTGTGACAATACCCTATCTAGAAAGTTCTAGGAAACTCTAGTATGACCTATAACCTTCATTTCTTCTTCCAATTACCCACATACCCCTGAATATCCCCTGAATTTACTAAACTAACTAATTAAGCTAACAACACCCATTAATCTAATCAAACCAGACCAAACAGAATTAATCAAAATCCAAATCAAGACTTAAACTAAAAGAAAAGATCAATAAGAATGCATTCATACTAAAACAAATCAGAAAGGAAGACAATGATAACCAAAATATTAACCTAAATCCTACTCTTAACTAAACAGATTAGGATGAATCAAGAATACATAAGGAATTCTAATCTACTAATAATCAAAATAAAGAACAAAATGAATTACAGTCTAAGTAAACAAACAATCAAACATCCAATTAGAATGCCATTGACAGAAGTTAAAACACCCATTAAACTAAGTATAATAACGGAATCAGAAGAAGAGAATTACACAAAGAACAGGAACAGAAAGGAAAAATAAACAAAAATAATCGAAAACTCACTAAGGCGGCTCAAAATTCTTTTGCCCTTTGATTTGAAATTTGATTTATTCCGGTGATATTTGACCGCTATTGACGCTGAATTCCTCATGAGGAAGACGAGGGGATCACATGGTATCAATTTGGAAGAATTTGAAGAAGTTAGGGTTTTGCCGGAAAGTTGCAAATCAATATTCGAGCATCTTGGGTTAGATTTGAGGGACAGGATTTCAGGGGTTTGAGAGAGGATGTCAAGGCCGCCCTATGATGTCATTTTGGACTGGTTTGGGAGAGGTGGTGTTATGGCCGGAAAACTTTGAACTAATATTCGACGGCCTAGGGTGGGATTCGAGGGAAATGGATGGTGGATTTGGATAGAGGAAGAGAAGGGGATTCAGGGTGTTATTTTGGGGTCGAACGGAGACGGCCCTTCCGCCGTGGGCGATTTTCGGCGGCAGCGTTACAGGCTCTGGACGTTGAGGGTTTGGAGACGATGAATTGAGGGGGGGTGGGGTTGATCCCGACCGTTTTATATTTATTGATCATGGTCTTCTCAGCCGTTGATCACCTAAACCTAGACGACAAGGATTTAATTATCGCTAAACGGTGTCGTTTGGATACGGGGGTGGCAGGCCGGGTTAAGGACGGACTGGGCTGGGTACTTGGTCCGGTTTAGGCGTGTGTGTGCTTGGGCTGGTGGTTGGTTTGGGCCAAGCGAGTCTCTAATTGGAATGGCCCAATTCTTTTAATTGCTTTCTTTCTTTTGTTTTCTTTTTCTCTTTTTGTTATCTTGTATTTATTCAATCTTTTCCTGATTTTGTGAAATACTAAATTAAAACTCAAAAACAAAATTAAGACTAAAAATCATATTTCCTAAATACCCTAATTCCTATTTAATTGTAAACTAAAACAATTAAAAATATAAATGCAAAAGAACCCCTTTTTTGTTATTTTCTCTATTTTTATTTTAAAAGCAACTTAACTACTAATTAATCCTAAAATAAGAAAGCAAATCCTGAATGCAAATGTCAAGCGTATTTTTTTATATTTTCCATGTGAATTAAAAAGCACAAATAAAATGCAAACAATTAACCAAAAATAACACAAAAATTCACAAAATTGCAAAATAACGAAAGAAATCATTTTGTTTGAATTTTTGAAAATAATTCATATAGGGCAAAAATCACGTGCTCACAGTGCCGATAAGGATCGTGCTGCTTAGGCTTCGTGTTCTTCGTAATTTTTTGCTTTTGAGGCTGGTTGACCCTTGCGAGGAACTCTTGATCACGACCAATAGTCCTTGTAAAAAGGTTTATACAAAGCTTTCTCCTTTCATGGCTTTTGAATCTGTTACCCTTTTGTGCGGGTCAATGTGCCTTAGCGTAAAATTCCTTTTGAATGTCCAAAGTTTGAGATGGTAATGACCGACAATAAGTATTGGTCTCAAACGTTTCCGATCAGTAGACCCTCGATGAACATTTGAACTTCAATTTGAGTAGCCCTTAGGCCAATCAATCGATGAGGTAAGGTAGTCCTTGGGCTTGATAGTTGAGTGGGTATATGCTCAAACTTGAAATGAAAGATAGCCCTTAGGCTTTATAGTCGAGTGAGGATTTGCTCGAACTCGAAGTAAAGTTAGCCCTTAGGCTTTTATAAATAGTCCCCGAGTAAGAATTTGCTCGAACTCAAAGTAAAGTTAGCCCTTACGCATTTATAAATAATCACCAAGTGAGAATTTGCTCGAACTCGGGTAGCCCTTGGGCTTAGTAGTCGAGTGAGTTCTTGCTCGAACTCGAAATAAAGTTAGCCCTTAGGCTTTATAGATAGTCCCCGAGTGAGAGTTTGCTCGAACTCGGGTTGAGGTAACCCTCGGGATTTCTTATATTGGACCTTAGGCTCTTTGCATCGGCCCTTGGGCTCTTTTGTATTGGCCTTTAGGCTCTTTGAGTTGGGCCAATTCGGCCTCTAATAACGGCTATAATTTTTCCCTCTTTTCGGCTAAAAGACTTAGTGAAAATTTTTCTATGCCTTAGCATGTGTTTCATGTACCTGTTGGGTTTTTCGAAGGTTCGACCGATTGGAACCTTATTTATAATTCGTTTGTGTTACGATAATCGAATACCTCTTGAGGCTTTTTCAACGGCTGATGCTATCGAAGCCTTTAAATTATTCGAGGGCTTATTTTACCGAAGCCCTTTGTCATTTGCTTTTGCCGAGAGTAGCCTGATTTAACAGGTTTTTCAAAGTGTTTGAAGGCCTATAATTTTATGGCGGAAGTTGGACATCTCAGAGCCGCGTTATTTTGGCCGTAGCCTTTTTATATGACCGTAGTCTTTAATATGGCCGTAGCCTTTGGGTATGTCTCTTGGACTTGTTTCCCGATAACCTTTCGAACTTGTTCGAAATGTTAGTCCCCGAGTATGATTGCCTTGGCCTATTATATCGGGGATGCCTCTTTGAGGTCTTATTATTTCAAACTCAGATAGCTCGAGTAAATAGTCCTCAAGTGTTCGAGACATGCTTGCACTTGGGTTAAGATATCCCTTGGGCTATTATGATCGAGTGAGGATTTGCTCGAACTCGAAGTAAAGTCAGCCCTTAGGCTTCATAGATAGTCCCCGAATAAGAGTTTGCTCACACTCAGGTTAAGGTAACCCTTGGACTTTTGTATTTTTCACGGATTTCGGATGTCTCCAATCCGTGTTAGTTTGGCCGTAGCCTCTTTAGTTCGGAACTTGCCCTTTGAGCTGAACTTCTATTTCACTTTGAGCTTGCCCAAAGTGTCAGCCCCCGAGTGGGGCGGCCGTGGCCCTAAAAATAGAGGATTGCCTTTAAGGTCCCATGGTCTCGAAATATGAGTAGTTTGATTCTGTTTGCTTTTGGGACAACAGTCCTCAATCATGGGTCAGTTGTTCGAATTTATGCCGCAGTCGGCCCTTAAGCTTGTTTACACAATAGATCAAGAGTATAAAATATGAAAATTTTATGAAGGCAGGGGACATCGACAAGAAAAATTACTTCTCTTGATAGATGATTATACATGCGTACATGCTTGATGTCTAGGGCTCGAGTAACCTATACGGGAACGGCATCTGATAGTTTTGCCCTTGCAACACTTACTTATCGACGCCCTCCATCACGAAGTGATTTCCTTGTCAGAGAGCAGACATTCAAAGGTAATGCCCTCCAGTATTCGAGGTTTACTATAGGAACCTTAGATACTTTTGAATTGCTTTTAGTTAGCATGAACCACATTTGCCTTGTTAAAAACCTTTGTCGGAAAAATCTATTTGGGACAAAAATCGGTCTGAGGAAAAAAGAGTGCAACACGTGCTTCAAGATCTAGAGCTTTGTGTCGGTCCTTATCGATAGACTGCAAGTGTTAGTCGAAAAATAGAAAAGATTGGACTGGGGTCTTACCTTTAGTCGGACTTTGGATACTTAACGTGATATTCCTCGGCATCAATCCTCCGTGAATTTTGAGCTCGATCATTTCTCCTTTCATCTCGTGTGAAGCTTTGCCCGGAACCGTTGCCTCTATAGTCTCCATTGTACAGTTGATATCGATCTCCATTTGACCTCGGATCTCGATCGATATCCCTTTTGATCCTATCCATGATCGTGCTAGGATAAATGGACCCCGAAGGAGTCCCTGGTTGATCGTCTTAGAACCAAATCTTCAACTGATACCGATTATGTACCTCGGCCCAAGTGACAGCCGTGTACTCGATTAAACTTTGCTTCAACTGCTGTGACACTATGGAACTCGGAGTGTTGAGACCTTGAGTGAAAGCTTGGACATCCCAGTCATCGGCGACCGGAGGCAAATCCATTCTCTCCATTTGGTATCGAGATACGAATTCGTTGAGTATCTCATTATTTTTCTGCCTTATCTTGAAAAGGTCCGACTTTCTTGTTGCAATTTTAATGACTCCGGCATGTGCCTTTACAAAATAATCTACCATCATCGCAAATGAATCAATAGAATTAGGGGGTAAGTTATGATACCATATTAAGGCATTCTTCGATAGAGCCTCCCCGAATATCTTTAGGAGTACAGACTCGATTACGTTATCTTCCAAGTCGTTTCCCTTTATGGCGTATGTGTAAGAAGTAACGTGTTCATTTGGGTTAGAGATTCTATTGTATTTAGGTATATTGGGCATACAGAACTTCTCTGGGATGGGCTTCGGAGCCGTACTCGGAGTGAACAGACTTTGTACGAATTTCTTGGCATCCAATCCCTTCGAGATCGAGGGAACTCCCAGTATTTGATCGACACAGGAGTTATAAGTCTCCAATTTTTTTGTCATTATCCTCAATCCTTTATTCCCTGGACTCAATCCTCTTGGTGAGCTCTTTGAGCATCCTCATAATTGTGGGGTCAGTCCCCGAGCCATTTTTGTTCGACCTCTCTGGCGCCGGTTCAGTACGCGGAGCGTTTTCGGGTTCGGCTATACTCGGAGTTTTATTATGTCTTTGAAGTTGAGCGATGGCAATCTGTTGAGCTTGCAGCATCTCGAATATCACTAGGAGGTTGACTCCCCATCTCCTATACCTTGTGTTCCTTGGCCCCCAGATCGGGCTTCCCTGCATACACTTCCTCCAAGGTCCGCGCCTAAGTCTGTTTTCAAAGCAATTTGTGAACTGACATCAACTGGTTCCACATTTGGCACTTCCCCAGGATTTATCGGTGGTATACCGACCCCTACATTATTGTTTTCCTCATGAAATACAAGGCCTTAGTTGTCGTGAACATGTGCGTTTTGCAAATTTGACATGTTTAATCCTAAGAACAAAAATTCTTGACATGAATAAGTGTTGAAATAACGTGTGTTATCAGAATCAGTACTGAAATAATCACTATTATCTTTAGCCCCATGGTAGATGCCAAACTGTTTAACTCGAAAATACGAGTAACAATTAAATTTGATTTGTGGTTTTAAAGATATGTGAGTTAGTTCAATACCAGTTGATAATCAAGAAGTATAAAGTACAGATGAAAGAAATGAATGAATCAAACCAGTTTTACCAAACAGTATCGGCCACGAGCTTAGCGCCTCGAGATGAACTAAGAACAATAAAGCGAGAACTGTAAAGAGAAAGACAAGTCTGATGAATAATAAGCCAGAAAAATAAGATCGTATATTCTTTGCCAATGATTGGATCATTTACAAATGAATGAGTTCCCCTTTATATAATAGGGGGAGGAGTTCCTAAATAAGGTACATTTCCGTTTTTAGTAAGGAATCTAATTTGACAGCGGTCTAACCGCCTAGTACGAGTTCGTACAAATCCGTTTCAGAATTTATGCCTTGAACTTTGGGCCATTGCGGGAATCTCTCGCCTTTTCTGTTACAAAACCACAACGACATTATCTCGAGGCTGGTCACGCTCGACCTTGATATTCATCGGACATTCTGATCTTCGAACTTCGAACTCTGCCATCGGGTTCGGTTCCAGTCTATTTCGAACTCGCTCTTAAAGTGATCCTCGAGCCTATGAAATCGGGTAGCCCTGATTTCTACGTATATAGAAAGATTAAAAAAACAAAGTTGTCAATTTTACCTCTTCGAATATATTCATAAGAAATTATGTACAAGTGCTCAATTCATGAAAAACACGATCAACACTATAATATGTTCATTGCTTATTTTTCTCAATTTTTTCCGCCTGAAAGTTTTCCTTATAATCTGTTTAAAGTATTCATAAAATGTTTTCCGCAATCTTTCATTTTGAATTATCTGGTTCGCCATTATATTTCTTTTTCTTATTCGTTTTATGAAATAAAATCAAAATGAATAAAAAGTAGTCTCTTAGTCCAATAGTATTGTTCTCGACAAGTAAAATAGTACTAGCAGTAGCAGTAGTAATAGTACAGATAAACATCGAGATCCCAAAAGTCCAAAGTACGGATTTTAAAGATGAAATAATGGGTGATAATTGATTAATTAGTTATTGAAGTGGTCCCTAATATATTGTAGTGCGTATTTTTTATTTAAAGATTATTAGTTGAAGATAATGTTTGTTTCAGGAAGACAAAAGCATCAAGAGCGGATCGCGAGTTTATGGTTAATTAAAAACTTGATTATCGCAGAATAAGTAGGACAACTTGATTATAGTTAAATAATTTACCTCGTTAATGATAATTTAAACCTCGTATTCTTGATTCTTGTTGTTTTGATTGTGACCTTTAGAGCTCTTAAAAGACCTGTCTGCTCTTTTTTATTAAATAAAAACATTATAGTACGTACATGATATAATTTTTATGTCTGCAAAAAACGAAAAATTAGAAAATTTTGACGATTTCTGCACGTTAACAACGCATGTTTCCATAAAACCAAAATTAGCGAGATGCTTAATACGAAATATAATCAGCAGCAAAGAAAATATAAAGTAGTTGCCTGTGTTGATTAGATCTTTGCAAAAGTACCCTTTACATCTTCGTAGTAAAGCATTTTGGGCAGAAGCAGATCCAAGATTTAATGCTTATGGGTTCAACGATTTCGGATAAATTTTTAATAGTAACTGAGTCACATTCAAATATTTATAGATATTTAGTAAATTCTTCGAACACGTTTATACTGTTTGGACAAATCTATTAGATTCACGTGAATCCGTAGGTCGAGAGGTAGATCCGCCCCTGATGGTCGGTAGGGGACTGCTTTCCTTTTAATGAGTTTATGGGTTAATTGATACCACAAAGCAGATACTGAACACCAAAAGGGAAACTAAAAAATAAAGCATGGTCATTAATATTTATTGCAGCTATTATTAAGTTTGAAATCTCATAACAAAAATATATTAATCTAAACCCAAATTTTAAACATTTATTATGTTCTTGCGGAGAATATGCTTTTATATTACACGCTTTTAATCCATCAAAATTCTTGAATTGCTAGTTCAGTTGTTTCTATTGTCCCATTCTTTCAAAAAGAATTTCACAGTTGACTTCCAACAAATTAAATAGGAGAAAATATGCTAATTAGCCGACGGCTCATACCATTTTACGTTTCATTCACCTCAAAATACTTTTACTAAAAAGAAAAGGAGATTCTGTTAGTAATCTGTATTCAGAAATATATTCAAAAATAGAAACAAAGTAAAATTGGAAATTTAGAAGAATAGAAATTAATCCGGACTCATCGAATTTATCTTAATCCCCTCCTAGTATTTGAGGTTAGGATTATTTCCTCCCAAGATAAAACGGATTGCCCTCACTGGTGTAGCGGTACTTCAAACCCAGTGGCCAACGAACTCAAAGATATAGCAAATCAAACTTACTACTTTCTTCTTGTTAAAAACAATGTGTGGAAAGATCATGTATTTATAACCGCCAAATTACAATTCGAACGGAAAATTCAAAACCGAGGAAAAATAATTTACCGTTACAAAAACGACTAATTTGGATTAAAATAACATTACGCTAAACTTAATATTAACAAACAAATTTTGTCCAAAAAATTAATCAATCAATTAGATCACTTGACCATATCCAAATCCAAATACAAAAAAGAAAAAAGAAAAAAGAAAAAAGAAAAAGAAAACACATACAATCTTATACGTCCTCTTTTCGCTCTGTTGGGTGAAAAAAAATCGAAAATAAAAAGTTAATTTAGGCTATATGTTCTTTATTTTAGTAATTTTTGAAACGACAAAGCCTTGAATTGACATTATAATTTTTCTGCCATAGATTATTATCTCACAACCAAACTTCACTTTTCAAGTAACGGTGAGATGATATTTTCCTTGATAAACTGTCGTTGTCAAAACTAGATCAAGAACAAAAAAAAAAAAAGAACGCTAAAAAAGAAATCCTCCAGGAGCTTTGGAGTTTTAAATTAAAAAGAGATTAGGGTAATTATAAAACCGTATAGTTCAATCTGGAATTAGTTTCGGAAGTTGTTAAAGTTATGCAACCATTAATTTATATATTTAGGGGCAAGCTAATTTAATATTGGCAGCATAAGAACCTTTGCTTTAATCCCATCTAATTAATTACTCTCACTTGAAAGATTCTCTATGATAATTATAGTGGGGCTTGTTGACTTTGTTCCAATTAATAGAGTTCGTCTAATTGCAATTTACAATATGGCCTTAATTATCATCTAGCGGAAAAGGATAATAATTTCACTATACTAGCTTGTCCTTTTAGCACTAGACTAGATATTCTACTCAAAAGTTAAAACTAATGCAACTTTAATCAGTTCATCCTCGAGTTAAGTATTCAAAATCATCGCAGCTATCTTATTTCTTTTGTTAAAAAATCATATCATTACAAATTAAATAACGCATTATTAGATGAGTAGATTGATAGGGTTTCTTGTGGGGGATTTCCTTGTATTATTGTGTTGGTGTAGGGCCTTGTAATTACTCCCTCCGGTCCAAAATAAGTGATTTTTTGGGTATTTTCACACACATTAAGAAATATACCTTTTAACATTAATTAGCAATAGAATTGACCATATTAACCTTTACTATCTTACATAAACACTCCTAACACATATTCCAACACTATTTACTCCAAGGACAATGCAGGAAAAAAATAATTAATTCATTCTTGAAATCTGAAAAAATCACTTATTTTGGACCACAAGAAAAAGGTCAAAAAATCATTTATTTTGGACCGGAGGGAGTATAAATCTTTTAATGATTTAAAGATGGTTATTATCTGGATAGATAAGGATAATTATTATTCTACTTTACACATGTCACATTTAAGGCCTACAACATAAGGGGTCAATTTTGTTAATTCCTCGGCATGGGCATACGATTATCGGAGTTCTGAGTTACTAACCATTTTTTGTACTATTACGGGTTTGAATTCAAATAATTTCTTAAAGTTTCTAAGTCAATTGAGTTTTGCATCTTTCATTGAGTAATAAAAAAAATACTCATCAATACAAAAAGAATATATATATATATAGTTAAATTGTCAAATGGGCTAACATGGTAATTTTTTACAGGATGAAAGGTGTTTTCATAAAGAAATAAGGCGCTTTTAGATAAAATTATCCTGAATCAAATAATTGAGAGGGGACATGTGCATGCCATAATTTGCTGTAAAGCTTTGTCTCATTATCTTATGTAATTAAGATAGTGAGGTACCTCTTGCTAAGGAGCTAATCAGACATGTTTACTAGACAAGTGTGTTAATTAAGTGGCTAAGCCTTTCTTTTTCCATGTGATGGATTCTTCATTTTCTTTCCCATAATATTCCACTTGCACCATATAATTATGAATATTATAAGCTCATCTTATAAAATTTATGGTTGTGGATGGAACCAAATCATGTTTTCATTGAATTATTGGTCTAAGTTTTGGAACACTATGATGATAGGCTATAATTACGTATTTTAGTCACTTATTACACTCAAGTTTACTGCACTTTAATTGAGTTTGAGCTTTAATCGCTTGTGTTTTGCACTAATTGTGTGTTTTATGCCTTGTAGGTGTGATTCTGACCTATATAGATGTTATGGAATGAATTTAAGTGATTTGAAGTTTTGAAGTCTGAGTAAAAGCTCAAGGAATTAAGCCGGGATCGTGTTCGGGGGTCAAATTTGATAGTTGAGAACAAACGAAGACTCAATGAGGCATATTGCGCACTATCTAGTAAACTGGACATAACTTTCTGCTCCAAACTTCATTTGGGCTATATAATATATGGCTGGAAAGTTAATTCAAAGGGATAAAATTTTTATTTTTTATATTTTTCCAAATTCTGAACAGAACAGGGTGAAAAATGCGGTCGAAACTGCGATCGTAGTAGAAAATCAGAGAGCTTATCTGGCTGCGGTCCTACCGCGTTTTGGCTGCGGCCGCGCCGCTCCAAGCGTAAAAAAGAAGTCCTATTTCGTCCGGAACAAGGTTATTTCGGCCCTACACTATTCCAACTTGTATTAAAGGGGTCCTAAACCTATTTTGAAGAAGAGGGGACATATTTTGGACACAAATTAGACCTAAGGAGGCAGGAGACACTACTTTAGGGTTAGACAACACCCTTGGAGGCAAGAACACGCGAGGAGCAAGGCGGGGAATTCTTCTAAGAGTTTTTTCTTCTCTTCCTATTTTTTATTATTGGTTATGACTTTTAGTTACATAGTTTAACATACCATTATGAATAGCTAATTTGTTATCTAGAGTTTTGATAGAACCTTTTGTAGGATAAATTCTTGTTATGTTTTTAATATAATTGAGCCATAGATTTTCTCTATTTGTTCAACTACGTTTATATTCTGGTTGATTGAATAGCTCTCAATTAGCTGTGCCTATTTAGTATGCATAACTTGGGAGAGAGTGCATATTTAGGTAATTGTTGAACAACACCACTCCCAGAGTATATGAGGGATCAATAACCGAGGGTTTAAAGGTGTGATTAGGGATAACGAAGCCTTGGGTGCGATCTGAAGTGAGTTGTATCAAAAGCCAGCTAGCGTAGCTCGGGAGAGTGCGTCTAGTAAATTATCGTAATTACTCGGGAGAGATTTACGATAATAAGAGTGTTCATGATCGGTAGAGAATACTTAGGCGAAATTATAAAAGATATAGAGGGAAGGATTCCGACAATAGGGGAAATCATAACTCTAGACCTCCTTAATCTTTTCTCTAAACCTCAGTATCTTTAGTTGTTAATCTACTAATTTAATTATTTAGTTAATTAGATATAAGAATCTTAATATTTATAAGTTATGAATTGTTTAAACTTGTCTTCTTGGTGATAGTAAATAGCTGTAGCTAAATCTTAGTTCTCTGTGGGATTCGACTCCGGATTTGTAAACCGAATTATATTTGCAATGACCGCATTGTTCTTTTTATAAGGCATAGTTGGGCGTGATCAAATTTTGGCGCCGTTGCCGGGGAACTAACGATGTAGTTATAGGTGTACATATTGCTAGGTTTCAAGTTTGAACTTTTATTTTATTATTTGATTTTTTATTTTAGTTTTATTTGTTTATTTGAGAAACATGGCATCATGGAACTGTGAGCACGTGATTTTTGCCCTAAGCAAATTATTTCCAAAATTCCAAATAAAATGATTTCTTTATTATTTTACAATTTTTTGTTGTTGTGAATTTTGTGTTAATTGCTGCATTTTTATTTGTGCATGATAATTCATAAGAAAATACAAAAATATGCATTTGCATTTAGGGATTTAATTTCACATTTAGTATTAATTAGTATTAATTTATTTTAAAATAAAATAGGAAGAAAATAATAAAATAGTTCACTTTTTGCATTTTAATTGCTTTAATTATGAATTCGTCACGAAATAGTTTTTAATCAATTTTAGGAATTAATTAGCTCAGTTTAGAAATATATTAGGACTTTAATTTAATTTTTGCAAAATTAGAAAAATAATACAAAAAATACAAAATGCAAAATAAGTTAAAGAATTGAAAAGAAAACAAATTAAAAGAGGTGGTCTAAATAAAGAGACCAAAAATGGGCTGATATCCCAGCCCAATCGGACCAAAACACGCCCAAGCCCAACAAAAATTATCCGGTCCAGCCCCCTATATACAAAACGACGTCGTTTTGACGTCGTTTAATCTCATCCATTCATCCCTAAGCATCCAACGGTCCCTACCGATCCCCCTTAAATAAAACGACGATGTTATAATGTCACGCTTGTAATGCGGAGAGTAGTGTTATTGATATATACGTTGTGGGGCATTGTTGAGATATGGATGTGTTGTTATGAGTTGTTTGGGTGTTACTCTGACAAGTGGATAGTCCCAATTACAGGGGAAACTCTGCCGAAATTTCTAAGAAATTTGGGAGTTAGAAAAAAAAAAATTTAGGATATTGAGTTGTGCAAAGAATGAGATAAGCTACATTATGTGTTTGAGGGCAGACTCTACATATTATTTGAGGACGAATGACCCTAAGTGGGGGATAAGGTAATACTCCGGATTCGAGGGATGCAATGGCACGAGTTGCTATATCCAATCAAGATTAATATCATGTGTTGATGTGAAGATTGGACCTTTATGGAAATAACTGGAGTGTAAGAAATTTGA
>MU718182.1:8102-94305 GCA_026770625.1 Nicotiana glauca
GAAAGCAGAATGCTTTGCGCAAACTAAAATTAAAGTACATTTTGACTCAACAATTCAATAAAATGGATTACGTACACACTGGATACAAAAGTTTGAAACGAAAAGTAGTCAAAGTTCAATAATTTCAAATCATGTACTACATAGCCACATGAACAATCATTAATAATTGTGAAATAAAGTATTATAAGGTATGCTGGTTTATGAGACACCAAAAGCAATTAGAACTCCCAACAAACCAAGAATTAATTTCACATAATGTTTTTGACCTTGGAACCAAAAATTACTCAAAAAAGCTCGAAATTGAGTATGTCAAAGATATAATCAACTGAAAACCAAAAAATCCAACTTTCAAACCAACATCAAAATCACATAACATTCCAGCAAATTACCTTGAATGAGCAATCACGCAAAAGATATGAACGCAGAAAAGAGACTTGGCCTTAATAAGTTTAAGCTACAAAAATGAAAAGAATAAAATAAAATACGGAAGATAAAAACAAAAAGAAAAAATGAAAAAGAGAAGACGTTTTCAAAATACTAAAGAAGTTCTTTGAATTTAGGGCAATACGTTGAAAACCAAAGGATTGAATTAAAGAAGATAGAAATATTATTTATTAACGTTTTATGCAACGGCAGAGGAGAAATAGATGCATGCAAATGTGTACCAACTCAAAATATAGACACCATCACATAACTTTATTTTGACACAAAATGGCAGAGAAGAATGACAGGATATATATGACCATCACAACAAAGTCTCACCAAATTATAGCAGTTTGACAAAAGACATTATTATGTATAATCTTTCTAGTGTCTTTACATAAACTTGGAAGAAGAAAATATATATATATATATATATATATATCCCTTTATCCAACGATCTTTAACCAGCATGCCCCCTCATGACTATACTTTTTCTTACTCGCCCAAGTATTACGATATATGCTCTGCCGTGTAAGCCTTCCTATGGCTCGATCTAGGCGGTGGCCGAGATACTTGTCGCTATTAAACCTTGTGGGTATGACATGGCTTGGTCGAACCCTTACTATTCCTTTTAATGATAACCCACTTGTGGTCAAATTTTGACCCATACAGTTAGTCCCCCGCCCGTTGGGGTTTCCTATTTGCGAGCTCGATGGGTGAAATCTGTTGATTCAAAAGTCAGGAAAAATCTGAACTTTATGCGAGGAACGAGGTCCTTATGGTGAGGTAGTGATGTGACGCTTCAAGAATTTTATTGGAGCATTACGTCAATTCAGAGTTGGATCGTTACGTCAGTTCAGGGTATCATGAATACTTATTATGCGTCATTATGGCAAACATTTCTCAGGCACCGTATCGTTTCCTGTGCCCTTTCTGTTTCCTGATTGGCGGCTCCTGGATTTCCCGCTCAGGACATTTATATGCATATAAATAGGGGAGTTCTCTCATTTGATTGTTGCGATTTTCAATTTTTCTAAGAACTTCTCAAACTTCTCCTCCTTCTCTAGTCTTTCATACTTTTTCTTTTGCTAGAATTCGCTGTGACCATTACTTTTTTCCTTTGATTTTTATGTTTATTTAAATCAAGGAAGACAAATGGCTAGTGCTCCTCCGCAATCTGATAGAGATGTTGGTGCTCTGGGGCCGGAAAGTGACGTATCCCTGTTCGAAGAGGGATTGGAGGTAGTGGAAGACGATGGATTTCCGACGGTGATGAGATAGTTCCTCGTCCGGGGAAGATGAGGACAAAATTTTATAGCCCTTTCGGAAATGAACCGTAACCCATTCCTTCCAATATGGATGAGGCAGCGATCACGACGCTTAAAACTAAGTGGGGTATCCCTGCTCATATCGAAATGGTACCGGCGGGGAAGGATATTATGCATTTTCACCGCCGTGGATACTGCGCGTTTTACGCGTACCCCTTTATTATCGGGTACACGCTTCCCTTTCTTCTCTGGTGGTGGACTTCTGCCGCTTCTATGAAGTGTGCCTGGCTCATCTCTCTATGTATGCCTACAAGTTCTTTCTTATGCTACGCGGACCTGGTCGGAGGAGGAATTTCCCCAGGGCACATGCTCCACATCTTTGCCCCTCATTTTCTTTGGGGTACGATGATTCATATACGCCATTGAGGAACCAAGAGTTTGTTGGTGAAGATGGACGATAAGGCCAATCGATGCTCTTGGGAATGCTACTTCTCTGTGCGGATAGAGCACCTTTTGGTAAAATCAGCTGGGTTTCTAGAGACGTGGAACTTCACTCATGAGTTTTCCTTTGTTTACTTTGTGATTTTTTTTAAGATGGTCGTCGATCGTCTTCCTTTAAGAGACATCGTTGAGGATACGTTTTTGCTTTTTCAGCCAAGAGACTACCTTCCCCGCTGGTTGCCGATATCTGCAAGTGGTTGAGCGCAATTCTCTCCCACATGGTGGGAATTCGTAAGTGGGCACCTTCCATGAGATATTTGGGCGCAAGCATCTTACTGGTGAGTTGGCTTATTTTGGTCTTGATTTGTTCCCTGCTTCATAGCTTTTTCAACCTTGTCATTGTATGATCTAATCCCTCCTTAATGACAGTTCAGAGAGGAGTGAGGAGGACGAGGGCTCCTCCACTCGCATTCCATCAATTGGCATCCTATGCCCGCCCTGCACTGAGGGCTACTGCCTGGCACAAAGAACTACTATCTGGCATGCGCCTGCCATCGGAGTTGTGCATTTGGAGGTTACTCAGCCGAAGATTCCGACTCCCGCACTCCATTCAGCAGGTGAATTTTCCCATGCTAGTAGTGGAGAGGCCCTGTCGAAGAGACAAAGGGTAGTGTTGAAAGAGGTTTCTTCAGCTAAAACTTCTTTGAGGTAATTCCTTACCTCGGCGGTGACCGAAATCGGAGGTAGTGCCAACCCAGCTGTAGAGATGATTCCTGTT
Source organism: Nicotiana glauca (assembly GCA_026770625.1). Taxonomy (NCBI): domain Eukaryota; kingdom Viridiplantae; phylum Streptophyta; class Magnoliopsida; order Solanales; family Solanaceae; genus Nicotiana; species Nicotiana glauca. The sequence goes on from MU718182.1 coordinate 11,013, forward strand.
GCGAGAGTTCAACGGGTTAATGTGGCAGAGAGATAGAGTTCTGAGGCTGCCATTGCTGTTTCAGGCGTCCCTTTAACATCTCGACAGAAGCACGTACCAATGAGAGGGGGAAGTGCATCATGTTCGAGGAATATGAATCTGAGTCCAACATTGACCCTGAGGACATGAGGATGTTCGAGGAGGGCTTTACCCGAACTGTAGTAAGAGTGGAAGGCCCTTCACGAATACTCGAGATTCTATCTGATCTAAACCTGTTGCATGACACGGTAGACTTTGTGTTGCAGTTCGATCTTCTATTCTCCACCGCTGAAAGCAGAGCTCTTTAGGAAGTCAGGGACTCCGATTTGTCATGCGGTGTGGCCGGGATGGGCCTAAGGGTGAGTTCCTTTTTGTTTCCTTTACTTTATGACCTTTGTCTTTACTAACTTCTTTCTTCCTTCTCTTCTTCCTCTTCTTTTTTTTAGACTTACATACTTGAGGTCGAGAGTGCTCGTAGGGCCGAGACACGGGCCAAGATTTTTTTGAAAATGGTCGATAAGTATCGACGATGTCGCAACAGATGCCGTGAGATGCACGAGCAGCTAAGAGCGGGCGTCAGTATCCAGTCCACCAGGGAGGAGTTGGAGAAAAGAGATGAGGAATTGATGCGGTCTATCTGCAGATGTAGTGAGCATGAGGAGCTGCTTTATGCCATGGACGAAGAGCTTGGGATAGGCAAATTGGTTGCCGCAGAGTGTGATCAACTTCAGGCGAAGATGCTATCTTTACGAGCTAAGCTTGAGCAAAATGCTACTAAGGTCGACGCTCTGAATGTAAAATGGATGGAGAAGGTGGCCGAGCTAGAAAGGAAAGCGGCGGACATAGAGAGAACTGAGTATGCCCGAGTGTTATCTTCGGCGAGGCCAGCGGCACTAGAGGATAATATCCGCGTCCTCAAGTCAGAGCGAGAGTCTCTGAGGGAGACGGCTACACTAAGGGAGGCACGACTTGAGGAGTGAGTTGGTGGAATTGATCGGGACGCTTCGATCTTGGGAGACTGAGTTGTTGCTCTTGAAGTTGAGAAAGTGCAGTTGTTGGCCGAATATCTCCTTAAGAGTCTTCTTCAGCCACTATTCCCCGCCACCTTTATGAGATATGGGTCCATGCCGAGGCCCAACATGATATATACAACGGTTTATGGGAGGCGGGGAATGTTCTAGAGGCCGCCTTTGAAGATGCTCGTGCGAAGGCATGCGAGGCTCGTGCTACCTACGGTTACGACCCTGTGACATCGGAGGTTGACGAGGGCATTGATGTTGAGGATAGACTTTCTTCTGATGATGATGATGTTGGGGTGAACAATGATGGGGATGATGCCGAGTGAAATTTTTGCTGCAGGCTTTGTACTTAGTTTTTTTGCTTTGTTGTTTATTTTCATCTTCTTCCTGAGGGCCTGTTTTGGCCTTTTGTAAGGTGCAGCTATTGCGCACGTATATTTTTATGAAATAGTTTCTTTGCCTTTGTTGGTGTATCTTTTGATTTATTTTTCCCTCTCTCCCGTTTTTTGTATGTATTCGTTTTTGCGTAAACCTTTGGATTTTTTTTGTGATGAGTCCCTGATCTTTTTAATTGGGAATTCGACCTTGTCTTGATCGAGTAGGATATTGTCGTGTGACTCCGAATGAAGTCATTTTGGATTTTCCAGTTCGGGCGAGATTGACTTCTGGTTTGCTAACTCGGGCGGAATCAATCTTAATTCAAACAAGGTCGAATCGAGACTCGCCATCTTGGGCAAAGTCAATTTTGACTTAAGTATTCGAGTGGGATTGATTTAAGACTTACCGATTTAGGCGAAGTCATTTTTCCATATATGTTCGAGCGAGATCAAACTCGAAGTTGCTATCTTGGGTGAAATTTTGACTTATATATTCAATCAAGGTCGAACTTGGAGTTGCCACCTTGGGTGTGTCAAGTTGTGACATATGTTTGAATAGTTTCGAACTTGGAGTCACCATCTTCGGCGGAGAAAATTTCTAACATATAGTCGAATGAGGTCGAACTTGGAGTTGTCGTCTTGGGCGAAGTCAATTTGTGACTTATATTTGAACGAGTTCGAATTTGGAGTCTCCATCATAGGCGAAGTCAATTTCTGACTTATATATTTGAACGAGGTAAAACTTTAATTCGTCGATTCAGGTGGACGAATTTTTACTTTTACTTGGCAAAGGCCGACGTCCGCAAAGACGTGAATTTGAGATTGAAATTGTAATTCATTGTGAATTTGAGCGAGGTCGAAATTTTCTTTTATTTACCGGTGGTCAATGACCGTAAGGTGTTAACTCGAGTGAGGTCGAATTGTAACCTGTTTGATGATGGACGGTGGCCATAAAAGGTGTTAATTTAAGCGAGTTCAAATTGTAATCCATGTGACAATGGCCGATAGATGTAAATGTGTTAATTCTAGCAAGGTCGGATTGTAACCCATTTGATGATGACCGGTGGCTGTAAAGGTGTTAAGTCGAGCGAGGTCGAATTTTAACCCATGCAAAAATCGCCGGTGGTTGTAAAGGTGTTAATTCGAGCGAGGTCGAATTGTAACCCGTTTGACGATAGCCGGTGACTGTAAAGGTATTAATTCGAGAGAGGTTGAATTTTTACCAGTTTGATGATGGCCAATTGCCGTAAAAGGTGTTAATTCGAGTGAGATCGAAATGTAAACCATGTGACGATGACCGGTGGCCGTAAAGTTGTTAATTCGAGTAAGGTCGGATTGTAACCCACTTGATGGTGGCCGTAAAAGTGTTAATTCGAGGGAGGTTGAATTGTAACCCATTGTATTATTTTTACTGGAGAACATTACACGTCGCCATGTGCGCATCGGTGTGAGTCCCAGTGTGCTTGGTTTTGCTTTTGCTGGAGAATACTGTGCGTTTCGTGGGTGAGTCCCAGTTGACTTAACCTTTCTTTCATTGGAGATTTTTGTGCGTTTCTTGGATGAGTCACAGTTTGCTTAACTTTGCTTTCATTGGAGATTACTGTGCGTCTCATGGGTGAGTCCCCTGTTCTGGAGATTTTCTTAATAGTCTACTTGTGCTGAACCATTTCTGTTATTTGTAATGCGGTACGGCTTATAGGGCTCTGCTCGGTCACTGCTTGCGAGGTGGTATGGTATGTAACCTTGTCATGGGGTATTTTGGCGGCGCCCGTTCCGTGTTCGCATACTTCTGAGAGTGCTCGTGTTCCTGTTCTGAACCAACAAGAGATCGTGGTAAGTGAAACCCAAACAAAATTGCCCGTTACCTTGTCTTGGTAAGTTGGTGAAAGGAGGAGCGGTGTCGTAGGATCGCTCGCTTCGCCTCGTACTCGAATGATGGTTTTAGGTTTGGAGATCGTGTTCGGCTCCGTCATTAATCGCGTCTAGGCTTCTTGTGGGTTGGTCTTACCTTGCACGTTGGGATGTCAAAACCGAGTCCCAATCTGACCCCATCCGATATGCACAAACAACAAGAGAAACATGTCATACTTTGTTCATAAATTATCCAGTGCATGTGGGTACGAAAATAGGGTAGGATATGCCCGTTGTTTCAAAGGATCACACAGTAGGATATCATCCCTTCCTAAGAGGTGGGAGTACAGGTCGGTATATAAGGTGAATATGTCAAATGGGGTTGCGAACATGCCAAGCGCATACTGACAGTGATTCTACTTTAAACATGCATATGACGTGCCAAACCCATCGCCGCAGGTCAGGCGTGGGTTTTGCATAGACATCGGTCACAATTTTTATTTTACCTACCATTCTTTCGAGTTGGTGTTTATGATGAGATGGTGAGGCTATGATAGCCTGATAGTGATACTTGGCTGGTTCTAGATCTAAAGGAAACTTAAAAAAATTAGCTAAGAAATCCCCACAGACGGCGTCAAATTGTTTGACCAAAAAGTATTAAGCTTTTCGCTAAACCAATTAATAAAGAAAATGAAGCGTAAATCTTAGCCAAAAATATTTTAGATCTAAGCATATTGAATATGAGAAACGAAGGAGGCCTAGCTTATATAACATTTCTTAAGATAATTACCAGATATAAAACGTAAATGGTAAGCTTACATCTTTGATATATTGTTCCGTATTTGTAAGAGCAAAAAAGGAAAAGAGGGAGAGTCGTTGATAACTATGAGATCTAACTTTATTGATTCAACAATGATCATAACAAAGGGTTGTAACCTAAATCTAAGCTTTTGTTTCGTTGTTGGAGATCCCCTCATGTTCTCATTTTTGATATATATATATATATATATATATTACCAATCTTCCCCTTTATCCAATGGTCTTTAACCAGCATACCCCCTTATGACTATACTCTTCCTTACTCGCCAAAGTATTACGACATATGCTCAGTCGTGTAAGCCTTCCGACTGCTCGATCTCAGCGGTAGCCGTGATACTCGTCGCTAGTACACTTCGTGGGTACGACTATAGCTTGATCGACCCCTTACCATTCCTTTTAATGATAACTCACTTGTGGTTAGATTATAACTCATACAATATCAACCTTTGTTTACTGGAGTTAAATTCCTTTATTTTTCTCGTCGACCATTTATTGAAGACTATTACGTTTGGATTTAGAGTACGTCATTTGAACCTGGTGGATTCAGCAGATCTACCAATTGACAAGCCCTTCACACGAATGCACTAGCCCAAGTTCTATATTTTTATTATAGTCACTTAATTTTTATAGTGGAGTAACTATTTATTAATTCCTTCTCCATTCTTGTTTATTGTTTTTTATTTGATAATTCATTTAAGTTGAGTGATAAATAAGAAAAAACTTTCTCCTGCGCTTTTCCTTAAAAAATCTGATTGTTTTATTAGCTTGATTGTTGAGTTGCGACCAAAAAATTAGAGAAATACATAGTTCTGGTAATTTGTTTGCCGTAAGAAGTTGGTTTATTTTATGAAATAGTAAATTTATCCGCGCTTCGCGTGGTTGCAAAACTTTTTTAGTAGATATACACGATAAGTTTATTAATCTTTGAATATAAATATGTTAAAGGTTCTTTTTAGTTTTCGAATCCAAATAGATTAAAATTTAATTTCAAATTTTATTATTAAAGGTCGTGATGACATTAGCAATTTATAAAATAGTCTTGTAATTTTAATCGAGATAAAGCAAATAAATATTTGTATACTCAAGCAAACATCACTTCTAAATATTGATTAAATTTATATATAATAATTTTAAGAATTTATAAATGTAAGTTCATATTGATCTTACTAAATCATGTGGTCGAGAAACAATCTTATTATTAGTACTATGGATTACTCAAGACCAATGACATTCAAACGATATAATTGTTCCCCTGTGCTTTGATAAACTTCCCTTTTAAAATTTGAGTGATCTTTCTCCCTCTTAAATTTGACCTCTTAATAACAAATGGTAGTTAATCTTCCAAACAAACGTACACTTGGGCCTTTATTATTTTGAACTTGTAGGTTATAAATGTTACAACATGATACAATACCTATAGCTAGGTTAAATAAAATTTATTTCTATTGTAATATTAGATTTTAAGTTGCATTTCAAGCATTGTTAAGTTAATAATCCACAGTAAATTATTTTTATTGATTACACCGTAGCTTAAAACTGCAAAACCTTAGGTGAATAATAATAATCATAAGGTGAATAAACAAAATTTTATTAGTATTGATGAACTTGGAAAGGAAAAAAAATACTAAAGTATATTACAAAGATGCACATACTATATGAGGTGTTTGGCTTCATCAAATAGAATGAAAAAGAGAGTGATTTTTCTAATAATTTGGTGAAAACTAATTACATGAAATATTTCATCTCTATATATCATAGGAATACAGAAGAGGATCCTTGACACGATTAATAATATCCTCTAATTTTTTTACTTCTATAGATTTACTACTACATCTTTATGATATCAATATTGTATGTACATTATTAAAATGTATGATATTTACATATATATTTCTACTTCCTTCCCTCTCTATGTTCTATTATTTATTCGGTATTTTTAGATTTTTCCTTTTGTTGAATTTTCTCTTTTCTTTTCCTTTTTTTTTGTTTACATGTAATTCTCTGTCTTCTTCCTCATCCTGCAATTTGCCATCTCATCCTTTCCATTCTTCTCTAATCATCACAGCAAATCTATTCTCTACTTCAAAAAAAGATTCAAACATTTGTTCATTTTTCTCAATGACTGTCATAATCCAAAAGGTCACCTCGTATTTTAGAAGTTAAATATGTGTTCCGAAGCATTAGAAACTTTCTTTTATCTCTTCTCAATTTACGTGCACAGTCCGGACGTATATCCGAAAAGGCCTTATGTGAAAATTTGAAAAGAATGCTAAGTTTTGCCTTTAAAATGAAATTAAGTTGACTTGGTCAAAATTTTGGGTAAACAGATCCGGACCCGTATTCCAAAGATCCCGTAAGACCCGTAGTAAAATATGAAACTTTGGCGTATGCCCGGAATCAAATTCCGAGGTCCCTAGCCCGAGGAATGAATTTTCGAAGAAAATTAGTTGCTGGAAAATATAAAGGTTTTTAGAAATAGAATAGTGTTGGGACTTGATGGTATCGGGCCCGTATTTTTGGTTTTGGAGCCCGGTACATGTCCGCTATAATATTTAAGCCTTATCTGAAAAATTTGATAAGAATCGGAGTTAATTTGATATAAAGCGGACCCTAGGTTGACAAAATAGAAAATTTGAACTATCTTATGAATTTCGTGAATTTGAGGTTAAATTCGTAGCGGTTGATGTTATTTTGATTATTTAATTGCACGAGCAAGTCCGTATGATATTGATAAGCACATTTTACTTGATTTTTAAACATATAAGTTCTTTGTAGAAATACAAAAACTATCATATTTATTCCATACTTTTGTCTAAATTATGCAGGAAAAGTTAAAAAAAAATTGGTCCGGGAACGAGAAGATTACAGAGGAAAAAATAGAAAAACGGACAAGCTAAAGCAAAGTAAAATATGGTGCTAAAGAAAGACGTTGTATAAAGTGATCTGCCATGACAAAGGACAACCGGCCCACAACCGGCTACAACAAACTATAACCGATCCATAACCAAAGAAGCTCATAGCCAAGCATAACAAGGCACAACCAGCCATGACAAGTTCATATCCAGAAGATAATTGAGAAGTTTGTCATGGCTTCGCTATAAAATGAGGCATCAATCATGAAATCGGGAGGGGAGCAGAGAAGAAATCAGAGAAGTGAAATATTGAGCAGAAAGCTTTTTCTTTCTCTTTGTTCTTTAGTTTTATTTCTTTTTCATCTTTTAGCCATTACACTGGCTTCATTTTTAGTTCCGAATAAATTGTAGAATTAGAAATTACTCTAGTTCCTGTTATTAATTAAATAGGAGGAATTATTCTCTTGAATATTTCTTTCTATTTTCTTATTTAATGGGCAAGATTATTTCCGTTGTCGGTATTGGCTCCATTATGAAGTAAGTTTTCTTGTGTTGGGAGAAAGACGGATCTTAATATTTCTATAAAATAGTAGATATTATTCCTCAAATTCACATGCTTGAGCTAGAATTTATTTAACTTTTATCTACTTTTACAGTTAGATGTTATTTAATTTATTAACATCTATCTATCTTGTATTACTTATTAACTGTTTATTAATTCTGTAATCGAGAGAGGAGGAAGAAATAATATAGTTAAGTGTAGTATTGATAAATATTAATATTTATTGAGTAACATCTATCTCTTTTATGTTATAATTAATTTTATACTTATTTGTAATCGAGAGAGGCGAATAGTGTAATAATCAGTTATAACAAGTACGGTAACCGAAAGGGACTTACTAACAAGAGCGTGTTTTAGTTCAATCATATATTTCTGGTTCTTTAATATTACTAGTTTGAAGATTAATTTGAATAACCGAAAGGAGTGCAATTAATTATTCAACTTAAGTAATAATATATATTTGTAATCGTGAGAGGCATTTATACATTTTTGAGAAATAGAAATTGAAGAATGATAATTCTACTATATAGAAATATTAAGTGAAGTCAAGATCCCAACACCTTTTTATTATATTTGTGAAAAATAAAATATTTTATATTGCTCAATTCGTGCATTTTTAGTTAGTTAATTTAAAACTCAACTCTTTTTGATTTTCTCAAATAGTAACTAAAACAAGAAATATTTGTAGAATAGATAAATCATTCTCTATGGATTCGACATCTTTCTATACTATTATTTGACAGAGTATGAGTTAAAATTTATATACGCTAGACACTCGTAAAATTTTTGGCGCCGTTGCCGGGGATTGGCTAAAGTCTACTATAGATTAATTTTTTTACTACTAATTTGAGAATTTTTTTATTTGTCTAATAATTTTAAATTTTCTGCAGAAATTTCAGAAAGTGTATGACCCGTTCCTCATCTAGAAAACTAGTCAAATACAATCCTGAAATCGAAAAATCCTTGCGGTTATTGCGAAAAGAACAAACCTGACAATCTCAAATTTTTACATAAGAGGAAATGGAGAACGAAGAACACAATAACCAACTTCCACCACATCAAGTAGAAGAACAGTTTGATGAGGTAGCTCCATGACGTGACAGAATACTTAGAGATTATGCAAGGCCAGATCATTTTGAAGGGGAATCAAGTGTGAGGAGACCACCAATTGCAGCAAACAACTTTGAAATCCGCACAGGCTTGATTCAAACCATTCAAAAGTCATGTCAGTTTACTGATGATGCAGGTGAAGATCCTCATGCCCATTTAATTGATTTTCTTGAATTAGTTGAAACTTACAGGTATAATGGAGTCACAACAGATGTTATTAGGTTGCGGCTTTTTCCTTTTTCATTAAAAGGTCAAGCCAAAACATGGTTTCAAAGTCTATCAAGAGGTTCCATTACAACATGGGACCAAATGACCCAAAAATTTCTTAATAAATATTTTTCACCTGCAAAAACATTTAAAATGAAAAAAGAAATCAATAATTTCATGCAGACAGATTCTGAATCTGTATACCAGGCATGGGAAAGATTAACAACAATGTTAAGAAAATGGCCACATCATGGTATCCAAGACCCTAACATTTTATATATTTTCTATCATGGCCTTAAGTCCTCTGCTAGAAATGTTATTGATGCAGCATCAGGAGGATCCATAATGGGAAACACTACTATAGAAGCAACACAATTGCTTAATGAGATTTCAGAAAATGCCGTTCAATGGCCCTCAGACAGAATGATTATCAAGAAAACAGCAGGAGTAAATCAAGCTGAAAGTTTAAATTCATTGACACAACAAATTGCTACCTTAACACAAAAAGTTGAGGATTTTCAGGTAGGTGCTTACCCATCATCCCAACTTGAGAATTGTGATGTTTGTCAAGGTAATCATCCAAATCATGAATGTCAAGCTTCAACACAAAATGAGAAACAAGTAAATGTGATTGTTTATTGATGTTCTACACGTCAATACCACACAAGAGGAGGGGGGGATGGGTGATTTGAGTGTTACCCAATTTTCGCTCTAGAGGAACCTGGTTCTTCTAGGTGTACTAACTACTGCTGTTTGCAGAATAATAATTACAGAAAATAAAGAACACCTAGATTTTTATGTGGAAAACACCTGGCTCAAAAGGTTAAAAAACCACGACCTACTACTCAGTAGGATTTTCCCAAACTTCCACTAATATCACTAAGCCAAAACAGCATTTACAAAACTCTTTGTAAACCTAAGGATTGTAACGACCCGACCGGTCGTTTCGAGCCCTAGCGCGTCGTTCAGCAATCTGAGGCCATGAGCAGCTTCATTTTAGGTAATGTGACTTGTTCGCATGGTCAGAATTTAAATTTAGGAAGACTGGAGTTAAATTTAAATGAAAATTCTCATTTGAGAAGCTTAAAGTTGAAAGAATAAACTAGGCTTGGAATTTTGAGTAAACAACCTCGGAATCAGGATCTGAAGGTTCCAGCAGGTTCGTATGATGATTTAGGACTTGGGTATATGCCCAGATTGGGTTTTGGATAACCCGGGAGCATTTTGGCGCATATTGTGGAAGTTAGCGTTTTAGAAGGAATTTCTTAAGTTTGGCTTTGAGTACATTTCAGCGTCATCGATGTCTGTTTGGGATTCCAAGACTGGGAGAAGCTCCGTATGGTGATTCTGGAGTCGGGAGCGCGATCGGAAGTGAATTCGGAGGCCCGTAGGTCCTTTTGGAGCAATTTGGCTAAAGTTAGAATTTGAAGGTTTTTGAGAAGTTCGACCGGAGGTTGACTTTATGATATCGGGGACGAAATCCAATTTCGAAAGCTGGAGTAGGTCCGTAATGTCGAATATGATTTGTGTGTAGAATTTGAGGTCAATCGGACGTGATTTGATAGGTTTAAACATCGAAAATAGAAGTTGGAAAGTTCAAAGTTCATAAAGCTTGAATCGGGGTGTAATTCATGGTTTTAGCGTTGTTTGTTATGATTTGAGGCCTCGAGCAAGTCTGTAATGTGTTTTGAGACTGGTTGGTATGATTGGTTGGGGTCCGGGGGGCCTCGGGTGGATTCCGGGTGGTTAACGGATCGAAAAATGGATTTGAGAAAAGCTGAGGTTTGCTGGTATTTCTGCTTCTGCAGAAAAGGGACCGCAGAAGCGGCCCCGTAGAAGCGGAATGGGAGCCGCAGGAGCGGTTTATGGTCGAGGCTTGGAGACCGCAGATGCGGTCAAGGATCCGCAAAAGCGGGACCGCATCTGCGGAGGGAAGATCGCAGAAGCGAAATGAGAGGCCCAGTGGAAGCCGCAGGGGCGGCTAGATTTTCCGCTTAAGCAAAATCGCATAAACGGTAATATTTTCGCAGAAGAGGAAATGTCTGGAGGCAGAGGGGTTGTTTTAAGTCGGATTTTGGTCATTTCTTCTTCATTTTTCATGGTTTGAGTTAAATATATCAATTATATATGGCTTTAAACATGGAAATTAGAGTAAATATTTATGTTTTGGTTGAAAACCTAGAAAATTATAATCTTGGATTTTAGCCACGATTTGAGTATGGAATTAAGATAAAATAATATATTTGAGTTCCTAAGGTTATGGGTAAACTTTACCTTCGAAAAATTTTGGATTCCGAGCACGTGGGCCCGAGAGCCCGAGGGCGTTTTGGTCAACTTTCGAATCGGGATTAGAAATTGCTATAAATTAGTTTGTAATGAATAATTGAGCATATATTAATTGATTTGTATCATCATTGGCTAGTTTTGGAGCATTGTGCATTGGTGCAACTCTTCGGAGGAAGGTAGAATGCCGGTTTTGATTCTTCGGAGCAAGGTGAGTCTCCTTTCTAATCTTGTGAGGGGGAATTTATCCCATAGGTGAAGTAATTGATTATGTGCTCCTATTTGTGGGGGATACGTACACACGAGATGACGAGAGTCCGTGCGTAGCTATGATTATGCTATTGTCCGGGTAGTTAGGACCCAAAAGCATGTTATACTTGGATTACTGTGAACCCATTGATAATTTGAATTGTTTAAATCACCTTGAATTGGTAAAGAAATTTAAAAAGAGATTTAATATTAAATTCTCCCCGAAATGTTAAAAAGAGAATTTTGCTTATTTGGTTGATTATCCCCGATAAGCTCTTGATTTCCTACTTGAGCATGTATTTTATGTGTGCCTGCGTCGCATGGATGATTCGCGAGCAGGATATGTATTTATTTATGGAACGGGCCGAACACTTCGGTGAAAATAGATGCATCTATGGTTAGTGACGCTCGACCCTCAGCAGTGCATAATTTACATTTCTATTGGAGCGGGCCGTCGACCTCGGCATGATTGGTGCATGTTTATCTGTTACTTGAAAATTGTAAGTGCGAAATTGGCCCTACGTGGCTTGATATAAACTGATAAGATAATAAAGAACAGACTTTAGAAGCCTTAATTTATTAATAAAGGTGTTTACATGTTTTTTGGCTTCGCAATCAGAACTTCTTTACAAATCCATGATTTCCCTCGCACTTATAGAATATTGCTAATTGACCTCTAGTGAGTGTCGGAGTTGGCCATCTCGTCTCTACCCCTCCGGGATTAGGCGGGATACTCACTGAGTACACGTTGATTACGTACTCATACTACACTTCTGTGCATTTTTGTTGCACATGTATATATACCTCTAGCAGCCTACTAGCGCAGCAACATGGATGACTCTGGGACTAGGTGAGCTGCATTATTTGAGACGACCCGCATCCAGTGTAGTTCCTTTTAGCATTTTATTATTTATTCCCTGACCACTGTATTTCGGACAGATGTTGTATTTTACTTTCCTGGTCGATAGTTGCTCATGTACTTGTGACACCGGGTTTCTGGGATGGGTTTCAACGGATTTGTACAAATTGTTATTATTTAAATTTGAATGCAAGTAGTGAACTTTTATTTATGAAAATGGAAGGAAAAACCTTAGATTTTCAAAAGTATTAAAAGAGGAATTAATTGATAATCTAGTTGGCTGGCCTGACAGAGGTGTCCGGTGCGACCACGACCCTCAGTGGATTTTGGGTCATGACAACATGGTATCAGAGCACTAAGTTCCCGTCGGTCTCACGAGTCATGAGCAAGTCTAGTAGAGTCTCGCGGATCGGTACGGAGACGTCTGTACTTATCCTCGGGAGGCTACATGTGTGTTAGGAGTACTTTCCTTCTTGATTTCCTTATCGTGCGATTCGATTTCCTTTGAGGCTATTGCCTTTGATTCCTTCCCACTCAATCTTACACGACGCGGGCGCTTGTCATAAATCGAAAATTGAAGGATTGTAACGGCACTACAAATGTGGTGCGGGATGATTCTCCTAGTATAGTTGATTGGACTATTATAGTCGCATTTTGGAGGGATATTCTATTGTTTCAACTCAGTAACAGAACTTCTAAGAGCCTTGAGGCTAGGCGTAGGTTGCCATGATACTTATGAGCGATTATTCTGCAGTGTTGTTGTAATGGTAGGGTGTTTCCCACGTGTTGGGGCAGTGAATGAATTGAAGGGAGGTTTACTCAGTATGTAATCAAGGGATTCAGTATTTTGTTCTTGGCAAGGGAAAGTCAATCGAACTAAGGATGGCCAGATGGGGACTGGTGGAAGTAATGAAACGTGGTAATTGCAGGCGTGGCAGAGTTCTCCTCTATATGGGGGTGCTGCTGCCCTAATTGAGCGCTTTAAGCTTGTCAGTGTTATGATATGCTACAATTTGCCTTGGGGCAAGATATTGTGAAATAGTATTGAAGATACAACTGTCAGATGCATGATGCGGTGGTTTAAGATCGAATCATAATTTCTACTGTGACGACTCAATAAAGATGAACTTTGGAAAGGTTTAAAGTTAGCAGCAATGGTGGATTCAAGTGCCACGAAGATAGACTTTTATTTGAGGCAACAATTGAGCAACAAAGTATGAGGAAGGACATGTGGAAAGTGTCATGCGGTGTTTAAAATTTCTAGAAGGCTAAGTATGAGGAGCAAGGTCGAGTGGTTAATTAAGGAGGTGAATTTCGCCAAAGTGGGAGAGTGGCGAGGGTTGCATATGGGCTTGGTAGTAGGATGACTATGCGCCTTAAAGAGAGTTTGGATCGAATTGGGGATTTTTATGATTGGTGATTGAAGCCTGCGGGTATGATGTGAAGTATGGGCTATTATGCGACAGAAGATTGATATGGCGGAAAAGAGCTGCTTGAAATGGATGAGGGTGTAGCATAACCCTGAATTGGAAGTATGTTGCCGCACATTTTATTGATATTCGCGAGAGGCGAATGCACTTGTGTGACTGTAAGGTAATCTCAGACTCAGGATGGGCTATTGGTGTCGTAGTGAATGTACCCCGTGCAACGGTGTAGGAAGATGTCGGGAGGTGATTCCCCTAGGTAGGTTATTCCCCGTGAGCAGATTAGCGGTTGCGTGGTTGGCGAAGCTTCTGCAAGGAATTATATTGGTTGTTCAACANAGATATAAGTTTCAGAGAAAGTGATTTTCGCCAGGTGCCTCACCGAGAGAGTATTCATGTGTTATAAGATCTACGGAGTGAATTATATTTGGGACCAAGTCAGAGTAGGTGGCTCTCAATAATGGTTCTAGTGATTTCAGAAGTTAAAGTGTGGTGCTCAACGATTTCAAGCCTACAAGTACAACTAAGAATCAAGCTTTGTAGCAGTTTATGAGAAGGTGCCTAGAATGTTCTATGATGTGTTACCTTGTGGTGTAGCATTTGAGAAATGTGAAATAATTCGTGAGATTTGAGATAACGTGGTTTCGTGATTCAAGGTCGCTCGGGGTTAGTGTAGATGGAGTACATTGTGTATTGAATGGAGATAGTCTTATTCTAAGGCAAGCAAGGATGAATTAGAAGAAGGTGGATTGATTAGACATAGTTGAATTTGGCACGTCGGGGTCTGTGATCAGTTCGTTCAGCATGATCGAGATATGCGTATGATTTGTGGCGGTACGTCTGAAGTTATCGGCCGCTGTAATTGATGTTATTCAGAAGCATTCTTCTATTATGGCTTGTTAAGTGGAAGCGGATTCCGGAAGGGCTAGGGTGGCTTGGACCACTATTTAGAGATTTGCATATCTTACGATTATGGGAAACTACCTGTGTATTGCTATGATTCTCCTGAAGTGTTAAAGTATTAATGATTGCGGAGTTGTGATGAAAAATCGTGTTCTATCGTATGTTGGCACGTTGGGTGCAGTGAGTGGCATGGAAATACGAAGTGAGGATCAAGGTTGCAGTTCAGTGTTGACAATGATTTCACGGGCTCGGATGAGCAAGGAAAGGGTTGAATGATTAGAGTAAATTGGAGTTGTCGTCAGCGTCACCTGAGATCGATATGTTATGGAAGAGGTTTTGCATCTTAGTTAAGGATTCTGGATCGCTTTTCAGCGTCAGTACGTCTGATGGTTTAGATGTACGGACCCGTTATTTATTTCGGAAGATTGTGGGAACGTGTTCCACGGGAAGATTGTACCAGTGTGGCATGTAGCCATTTGTTTGACTAAAGATTTAAATCAAGTATGAGGAATTTGGGTAATATCATTGCCTTGAGAATTTATGCCTGGAGGGCACCTTGTTTATTGGGTTATGAACCAAGGAGGTTTGCTTCGGTTATGACGGTTGTTCTCATGTGTTATGAGAAGAAGGAAAATTAATATGGACCTTTGAAAGGTCATTGGCTTAATTTGATATGATCAGGATCGACTTGAGGTCGGTGGATGGATTTAAATGTGAATTTGGGCTTTATAGCAGGCCAGCTATGTTCATTTTAGTAATGCTCTCCTTATGGAGTAGTCAGGCTGTCATCTCGTTGTCATATATTTCATGAAGTGATACATTGCGCCATGTGAGTTTTGAGACGGCCTGATAAATTGTGTATGTGTTGAGGTTCCGCGTTGCGATGGTGTTATGTGAGCAGGATGGCTATTGAGATTTAGATATTGTATCGCATCTCAGATGTGCTTGAGTTTGTAGCTTAACATGCTATATGTCCCCTCAGGGATGGCATTATGCACTTAGCGTGCTTATGACCAAGATTCGGTACTTTATTGCAATGAGCAAATTAGCTCGATGTGCATCTCCTTATGTGAGTTCTACATATGGATCGGGTGGCACGCCGCCATGGTTATATGGTGAGGATCGGGTGGCACACCGCCATGGTTATATTGTGATGATCGGATGGCACGCCGCCATGGTTAAGCTGTGTGTATCGGGTTGCACGCCGAAACAGTGTGATGATGAGTGTAGTTTTCTATATGCTAATTTTGAACGCCCTGCTTCCTATTTTCTAAGGAAAGTCCGTAGTAGTGCGGGGGTTAGGTAATTCCTTCCAGAGTTCGATTTTCTGTTGTGTTGTGTTCGGATTGGTGGCCATTGGCACATTGTGGCGCCATATGAGACTTGTGATCGCATTCGGAGTGGCTTATTGCCTGAGCAGTTCGTACTGGGTAAGATGAGATTGTGGGATTTAAGATCAGTGCAATCTGATTATATAAAGTATATTATGGAGCGAAGATCATTATTTGGTTCAGAATGTGGTAATGTTTCTAGTCAGAAGTATAGACTCGATGGTTGGTTGACTCGGCGGTTGATTATGAATTTCGGCATCTCATCTGTCGTGGCGGTATTGTAATAGTTAGAGTAAGACCTATGTAGGTCATGAGGTGCAATAGGAGCATCAGATTCGTGGAATTTCGATTAATTCAAACAGAAATATTATTGTGGTCCTATGAGTAAAGTGATGCAAAGTGTGAATTCAGCAGAGTTATGCAGTCATGTTTAAGTACAGTGTATAGTGATTGATACGGTGATCGTATCATTTTTCATGGCTTGAGTTAAATATATCAATTATATATGGCTTTAAACATGGAAATTAGAGTAAATATTGAGGTTTTGGTTGAAAACCTAGAAAATTATAATCTTGGATTTTAGCCACGATTTGAGTATGGAATTAAGAGAAAATAATATATTTGAGTTCCTAAGGTTTTGGGTAAAGTTTACCTTCGAAAAGTTTTGGATTCCGAGCACGTGGGCCCGATGGCGTTTTGGTCAACTTTCCAATCGGGGTTAGGAATTGCTATAAATTAGTTTGTAATGAATAATTGAGCATATATTAATGGATTTGTATCATCATTGGCTAGTTTTGGAGCATTTTGCGTTGGTGCAAGTCTTCGGAGGAATGTAGAATGCAGGTTTTGAGTCTTCGGAGCGAGGTGAGTCTCCTTTCTAATCTTGTGAGGGGGAATTTACCCCATAGGTGAAGTAATTGATTATGTGCTCCTATTTGTGGGGGATACGTACGCACGAGGTGATGAGAGTCCGTGCGTAGCTACTATTATGCTATTGTCCGGGTAGTTAGGACCCAAAAGCATGTTATACTTGGATTACTGTGAATCCATTGATAATTTGAATTGTTTAAATCACCTTGAATTGGTAAAGGAATTTAAAAAGAGATTTAATATTAAATTCTCCCCAAAATGTTAAAAAGAGAAATTTGCTTATTTGGTTGATTATCCCCGATAAGCTCGTGATTTCCTACTTGAGCATGTATTTTATGTGTGCCTGCGTCGCATGGATGATTCGCGAGCAGGATATATGTTTATTTATGGAACGGGCCGAACACCTCGGTGAAAATAGATGGATCTATGGTTCGTGCCGCTCGATCCTCGGCAGTGCACAATTTACATTTCTGTTGGAGCGGGCCGTCGACCTCGGCATGATTTGCGCATGTTTATCTGTTACTTGAAAATTGTAAATGCGGAATTGGCCCTACGTGGCTTGATATAAACTGATAAGATAATAAAGAACAGACTTTAGAAGCCCTTGATTTATTAATAAAGGTGTTTACCTATTTTCTGGCTTCGCAATCAGAACGTTTTTACAAATCCATGATTTCCCTCGCACTTATAGAATATTGCTAATTGACCTCTAGTGAGTGTCGGAGTTGGCCATCTCGTCTCTACCCCTTCGGGATTAGGCAGGATACTCACTGAGTACACGTTGATTACGTACTCATACTACACTTCTGTGCATTTTTGTTGCACAGGTATATATACCTCTAGCAGCCTACTGGCACAGCAGCATGGACGACTCTGGGACTATGTGAGCTGCATTGTTCGAGACGACCCGCAACCAGTGTAGTTCCTTTTAGCATTTTATTATTTATTCTCTGTCCACTGTATTTCAGACAAATATTGTATTTTACTTTCCTTATCGATAGTTGCTCATGTACTTGTGACACCGGGTTTTTGGGATGGGTTTCAACGGATTTGTACAAATTGTTATTATTTAAAATTGTATTCAAGTAGTGAACATTTATTTATGAAAATGGAAGGAAAAACCTTAGATTTTCAAAAGTATTAAAAGAGGAATTAATTGATAATCTAGTTGGCTGGCCTGACAGAGGTGTCCGGCGCCACAACGACTCTTAGTGGATTTTGGGTCGTGACAAGGATTAAGTCTAATCACGTTGTAGCAACCAGCCTCTATCTGCTGTGACAACTTCAAGTTAACTCTAACTTGAATTCTCAAAGTACCTAATACAATTGCTTCTATTAAAGCTAGAAAGGTACAACTTTAAAACACCTACTACAATTGAACTAGAATAAAATAAAGGCACATAAAACTCTTTATGGAGCTGGTTCTTCAATCAGGTTCATGTAGCTTCAGGTTTGCACACTTGAATCACACACGAATTGCTTGCAAAAAGCCTTGCTATTTTTCTTCTAATTCACGTTTAGCTTCTGCGTTTTTGTGCAACATTTTAATGTGAGAACATCCTGCAATTTATAGAGTTAGTAGATGAAGAAATAACTAGAGTTCTGATGCAACTCTTCCTTGGTTGAAGAGTTCTAGTTGATTTCAACTTCTAACTCCTTCCCTAACTTGAATTGTGTTCTCTTTGACTAAGGACTCCTTCTCCTTATCAATTATGCAACCTTTTCGATCATGAGATAAATACACCAAGTTAAGCTTATCACCTTCACGTGAAACCCACATGCTTGAATCTGCCCGTTTCTGTGCACCTGAGTGATGGACCTGGTTCATCCTGAGTTCCTTTGTCAGTCTTCAAAACTAACCTTTACTTGGGCTAACAAATTCCCCCTTTTTGATGATGACAAACTCTGTTCTTTTCATAAGCTTAGGCCCTGTTTAAACTCAGATCAACATCAACACAATGTTAGAAACATTTTTCCTTTTTATCACTTATCATCAAGGACCAGGTACATTAGGTTATAAATATCACTGTTCAAAGTATAAACATCACTTATTCAAAGCACAACCTTTTTCCCCCTTTTGGCATCATCGAAAAGTTGCATAAAAATTTGAGATAACTAGATTTTAAAACTTACTCATGACCACTGAGGCTACTTCAAATGCAATCATGGATTAATCATCATAGATCAAGATAAGAATTTTAACCATCAAAGAAATACGAACAAACAGTTAGAGCAAAAATAGTGAATTTCATTGATGATTGATAAGATTATGCCACAAAGCATAAGAAGAAATAAAAATACTGAAAACATGAGCAAAAGTAACAAAAATTCCCGACTTGGGCCACCGGTTTATCTACATTAGGCTAAGATTTAAGGCTTGGAAGAGGTAGGGGCTGGGTTATTTGCTTGGAGAAGTTTCAGCATGTCTTGAAGATTTCCATCATTCTTCTACCTTTTCCCTTGCAAGTTTAGTTCTGAGAACATCTCTCTCAGATTTTACCTCAACAAATCGTGTCTTCAGCCTTCCTATATCAATATCCTTTGCCTCACTCTCCTGTACCAAGACTCTGACTTTGCTATTGATAGGTGACTTTTTAGATGAACCACATTCATTAGGAATGACATTCACTTCATAATCGCAAGCAAGCAGAGTATTAACCCCACTTCTTCATAGGTACCTTGAAATGTGCAAGCACAGCTGTGAGAATAAAACCATAGGGAATGACATGAGTTTTGGTGCCATTGATAACTCTATCAGTAGGTCCGTGAGGGTTTCCTGTTCAGATGGAACATGTTCATCTATAACTATTCCAAGTTGAACCAACCCCTCAGCAGCTTCGCCAGACCCACTTCCCCCTGTTTTGCTCACACTCTCTTCTATTTCAGTAAATTCCTCTCCCCAAACAACCATTGCACCTTTTTTTATTATACCAACAGGAGTGGGTGAAGAATCAGCCACTCTTGTCCCCTTTCCTCTCACAGTACTCCTAGTGCCCTTGCTCTCCTTTTTTTTACCACCAACTTCTCCAGATTATGTAGTCTCAACACCTGCTATACATCCTACCAGTACAAATCCATTCTCTAAATTTACAGCATCTTCAGAAATTGCCTCACGAGTAACTTTAGGAAGATACCTGTTCAGTTTCGGAATACCTACTTTCTTCCCCCTTAGTAGCAGACTTAAATGAATCTTCAGAATTCTAGGATTCTTCTTCCCTACTTGCTTTCAATTGCTTGTTTATTTTATTGATCTACTCTCCTTCAGCGACAATCTTATGAGCCATCATCTTTACTCTACTTTTCTTAGAGATTGGGGTTGTAGAAGGTGTGGAAGTGGTTTCCAGTGGTGGTGATGAAGGATTTTCATAGGTGTTCGACATATCTGGGCTATGTATGGAAGAGAAGAGAATTAGATTGTGTTTGGAAGATGAAAGAAGAATGAGAGTTTTTCACGGATTGAGAGAGATGAAGTAAGGAATATACTAAAGCTGATCAATATACAAGGGAATAATTGATAGGGTAACTACATCTTTTGACACTCTTAGAAGTTTAATCAAACTGAAATTCAGCATTGGAGTGTATCCCTAGAATCTAGGTATTTCCATTCGATTGGGATTCTTTTGAATGGGACTGGTTCACTTGTAACGGATAAATCCAAAAGGAGTTTGGAATTTGGTAGGACTCTGCTCATGATCCAAATATAGTTATTTCAAATTATGCAGAGTGCAGAAAACATACCGTGTTACCTTGATGAACCATGTTCTCCACTGATAATTCTCTTGTATGAGTCTAAATTTGCCAAATAAAGAAAATATCATTAGTGATTAATGAGTCATTTTAATACATGGCACAAGAGTATACTATGAAAAGTATGAGACTGAGCAAGATTTAATCTAATTATACACAATTTATAAACTTTCTAACCAATTTTTTTTTCATTTTTTTTTCCCGTTTAACCATGAACTGGTCCTTTTAGGTGATATTAATCATCCCTAATTCTACCTTGTTCCTCTCAAAGTGATCTCTACTTAAGGATTTTGTGAAGATGTCAGCAATTTGCTTGTGAGTAGCACAAAATTCCACAGTGATCAAGTCTTTCTCATAGTTGTCCCTCAAAAAAATAGTGCCTAAAATCTATGTGCTTAGTTCTATTATGATGAACTGGTTTCTTTGTCATACTAATAGCACTAGTGTTATCACAAAAAAATAGGGATGAAACCACATCAATTCTAAAGTTCAATAATTGTTGTTTGTTCCATAACAATTGAGCACACCATGTAGCAGCAACAACATACTCAGCTTCAGCAGTAGATAAGGCCATTGAATTTTGCCTTTTTGGTAGCTTATGACACAAGACATGAACCAAGGAAGTGTGCCATACTGAGGTGCTCTTCCTATCCATAAGGAAACCTGAAATCGATCACAAAGACCTACACAACACACAATATCAGGTCTGCTAGCAGTGAGTTATTAAAGAGAACCAATCATTCCCTTTTGCAACTTCTGATCAACAGATGAACCAGGTTCATCTATATCCAATTTCGTGGATCTTGCAATAGGAGTGTCAATTTCTTTGGATGTTCCTTCTTTGTTTTGCTAATGAGTAATAGGTTCATGGAAAGGTTCCCTCGAGGTTTGAGGATCAGTTCCTCTCTAGTTAGTTCCCCCTGTCATGTTGCCTTGGGTAGAAGAACCTGTTCCATCACATGTTCCTTCTTCCATTGTAGCTTCAGTCTGGGCCGCGATATCATTTAAATTTCTTACCAGCCCAATTGCTTTATCTTCATATTCCAGCTTCTCAGAAAGAATGTTAGTTTTAAATAACATATATATTATTTCTACACATATAGTTCTTGTACTGTCTATCTTATAAGCTTTACTATGTGAAGAATATCCCAAGAATACTCCCTCATCATTTCTGGGATCATACTTACCTAGGGAGTCTTTGACATTATTGAGCACAAAGCATTTGCATCAAAATGCCCTAAGATGGGATATATTTAACTTTCTCCCTTTAAGTGACTCATAGGGAATTTTCTTAACAAGAGGTCTAGTCATGCAACTACTTATGATGTAGCATGCAAAAATTCAGCAAACTTAGCATTTTCAAATTCAGTTCTATTATAGACCTAATTGATGCAAATTGATTACCTAGTTGTTTATGAGTTTTTCTAACAAAAGAAGTAAACATGTCAAATGCTTCATCTTTAGATGTTAAAAGTAATATCCAAGTAAACCTAGAGTAATCATCAACAAGCACCATCACATATCTTTTACCACCTCTGCTTAATGTTCTCATTGGACCACAGAGATCCATATGGACCAGTTCTATCGTTCGGGAGGTGCTTACCACTTTCTTGTATTTAAAAGATGGATCTTACCTGCTTCCCCTTTTCACAAGCCTCACAAACTTTGTCTTCCTTGAACTTGATGTTAGGCAGCCCTATCACCAGGTCCTTGAAGACTAATTTGTTGAGTTGACTAAGACTTGCATGTCCAAGTCTCTTGTGCCAAAGGAGGGGATCATTGTCCAAGGCACTCAAGCAAGTGAGTTCATTTTCTGAAAGTGTGGACAAATCTACAATGTATGTATTGTTTACTCTTTTTCTCTGCAAAACAATCTTGTCAGTGGTAAGATTTATCACAGAATATTTGGGAAGGAGAATGTTACCAAGTTACATCTATCACACGATTTTGATTGTCTTATTAGGCTGTATTTTAGGCCATCTATCAAGTAGACATTCTCAATAGAGTGAGAATCGATCTTACCTACCTTTCCAACCCCAATGATCTCACCTTTCTTCCCATTTCCAAAGGAGACATTACCTTCTTTGAGGTCCTCAAGTGAAAAGAACTGGTTCTTACCTCCTGTCATATGCTTTGAGCAACCACTATCCATGTATCATATTTGGCTGCTCCCCTTCACTTGGACCCATAAAAGGAAATCAGGTGTTAGTCTTAGGAACCTAAACTAGTTTGGGTCCCTTTCTATAGGCAAAAGGGTGAATCAGATTCTTTTTAGCCCAACATGGCAGCCTATTTTTCCCTTGAACAAATTCTTTATTCTTTTGACTAGCCTTTTCTTTTGCAATACATTCAGATTTATAGTGACCAGTTTTACCACAGTGTGTGCAAATTATGTTCTCAGGGAGTCTGAGGTACTTGCTTTTGGGATCCCACTTAGGTGTAGGGGTCCCATAGCCAAGCCCTCTCTTATTGCTACTATGGTATTCATAGAGACATGAAAGTGCATCGGAGGACTCATTCCATTTGCAAGTTCTATGTAGTTCATGCTTCACCTTGCCTAGATCTTCTTTTAGGACTCTTATTTGCTCATCTCTTTTGTACAACTCATCTTTCATTTTTTCTAGATTTTATTCTAAAATGAGTTGTGTGTGATCAGCTTTCTTTTTACCTGTTCCTAATTTCAATTTTAAATTTTCAGATCTAAGCTCTAGGACAGTTGTGTCAAGTTCAAGAACCTGGTTCTTCAACTCAACATTTTTACTATCACTTTCACTAGCCCTAAGTTCCAGGTTTTTGCACTTAGCTTTTAGAATCACACATTCCTTAGACAATTGTTTGTTTTCATTATTTAGATCCTCAAATTCATCAATGAAATCCAGGAGTAACTCAGATAGCCTTTCTTTAGACAAAAATTTAATCTTGTCTTTGAGATGAATTATACTTACCTCAGATTCCTCATGGGATTCTCCAATTGTAATAAGTGCTTGTTCATCTCCATCTTCATCCTCTAAGTCCTTATCTGAGCTTTCTCCCCAGGCAGCAACCATAGACTTCGTTGATCCTTTGTTCTTTTTGGGTTGAACCTGTTCCTTCTTCCTGTTCCTTCGTTCAGCTCTTTCCTTCTTCCATTCAATTTCCTATTGAGGGCAATTTTTGATGTGGTGATCAGTCTTCCCACACTTGTAACACCCCTCATTGGTTTGTTTTTCAGAAACCTTTGGTTTGTTGTAGCTTCCATTTCTTGAAGGACCATTTACTCTCATTAGGTACTTCTTGAAATCCTTTGTGATCATGGTCATTTCATGCTTCTCTATATCAGCACCTTCAGTGATTCTGAGTGCCATACTCCTTTCCTTCTTGGGTGCATCCATCTTCATGGTTTGACTTCTAAGTTCATAGGCAGTGAGATTTCCAATTAGCTCATCCAACTTAAGAGTGGCAGTGTTCTTTGATTCCTGAATAGCTGTGATTTTGCTTTCCCAAGAGATTGGCCGTACCCTTGTCAAAATCTTCTCAACTTTGTCTTCTTCAAGAATAACCTTTCCAAGAGACTTAAGTTCATTTGTCAGTGTGGTGAACCTTGTATACATCTCTTGGATGGTTTCACCTTCCTTCATGGTGAAATTCTCATATTGAGAATACAACAGTGTTCCTTTGGACCTCTTCACTTGAGGTGTTCCTTCATGAGCCACTTGCAAGGTGTCCCAGATTTCCTTAGCAGTGGTACAACTTCGAATTTTGTTGTTCTTATCAGGACCTAATCCACACACAAGCCATTTCTTGGCTTTAGAATTTTTCTCCCACTTCCTCAGGTATTCAACAGTGCAGTCAGCTTTTGTCTTTGGCACATCAACACCTTCAACATTCTTCTTTGTGGTTGATAGGGGACCATCAGTGACTATGTCCCAGAGTTCATAGTCTTCCCCTATGATGTAATCTCTCATCCTGTTCTTCCACCAAGAATAGTACTGACGATTGAAAAGTGGAGGCCTAGCAGTGGATTGCCCTTCCCAGTTCCCAGGTGGTTCACTCATGTTGATCTTCTCCTAAGATATTAGCCTCTTCAAAGATAACCTGCTCTGATACCAATTGATGTTCTAAACGTCAATACCACACAAGAGGGGGGGGGGTGATTTGAGTGGTACCCAATTTTTGCTCTAGAAGAACCTGGTTCTTCTAGGTGTACTCACTACTGATGTTTGTGGAATAATAATTACAAAAAATAAAGAACACAGAGATTTTTACGTGGAAAACACCTGGCTCAAAAGGTGAAAAAACCACGACCTACTACCTAGTAGGATTTTCCCAAACTTCCACTAAAATCACTGAGCCAAAACTGCATTTACAAAACTCTTTGTAAACCTAAGGATTAACTTTAATCCCATTGTAGCAACCAGCCTCTAACTGCTACGACAACTTCAAGTTAACTCTAACTTGAATACTCAAAGTACCTAATACAATTGCTTCTATGAAAGCTGGAAAGGTACAACTTTAAAACACCTACTACAATTGAACTAGAATAAAAGAAAGACACATAAAACTCTTTATGGAGCTGGTTCTTCAATCTGGTTCATGTAGCTTCAGGTTTGCACACTTGAATCACATATGAATTGCTTGCAAAAAACCTTGCTATTTTTCTCCCAATTCATGTTTAACTTCTGCATTTTTGTGTAACACTTTAATGTGAGAACATCCTGCAATTTATAGAGTTAGTAGATGAAGAAATAACTATAGTTCTGATGCAACTCTTCCTTGGTGGAAGAGTTCGAGTTGATTTCAACTTCTAACTCCTTCCCTAACTTGAATTGTGTTATCCTTGACAAAGGACTCCTTCTCCTTATTCAATTATTCAACCTTTTCGATCAGGAGATATTAAATACCCCAAGTTAAGCTTATCTCCTTCACGTGAAATTCACATGCTCGAATCTGCCCATTTCTGTGCACCTGAGTGATGGACCTGGTTCATCTCGAGTTCCTTTGTCAGTATTCAAAACTAACCTTTACTTGGGCCAACAGTTATAGAAATAATTACTCATTCGGTAGTCCCATGGCACAAAAGTATCTAGGATTTCAATGGATTAATCCTAATGGTGCTGAAAATCCTCAACAGGGACCACCTGGTTTTCAAAATCAAAATAGAGGGTAACAGAATTTTCAGCAATATCAGCAGCAGCCCCAAAGAGCTCATCAACAAAGCCTTGAAGACCTGATGTACAAATTCATTAAGGCTACTAACGAGAAGGTTGAAAGTCAACATTTAGCTATCAAGAATTTGGAAATTAAGGTAAGCCAATTAGCAACCCTCATGTCTGAACAAATTCAAGGTGCTCTACCAAGAAGCACTGAGAAAAACCCAAAAGAACACCTCAAAGACATCTCTCTACGATCTGGTAAATCTCTTAATGATCCATATGCAGATAGAGAAGGAAAGCCACAAGAAGTGGAAAAGGTAAATGACGGCGAGAATAAAATAGAATCTAAGTTTCCAAAAGAATAAAAGAATAAAGGGAAAATGTACAAGAAAATGAATTGATTACAAATCCTGACTCTGTACCTCTCCCTTTTCCCCAAAAGATGAAAAGAGAAAAGCTTGACAAACAGTTTTCAAAGTTTCTAGATATTTTGAAGCAACTTTACATTAACATACCTTTCACAGAAGCTTTGACACAAATGCCTTCATATGCTAAATTTCTCAAAAATATTTGTCAAGTAAAAGAAAATTGGAAGAAGTTTCAGTTGTTAAGCTTACAAAGAAATGTAGTGCTATACTTCAAAATAAGCTTCCATAGAAACTTGGCGATCCAGGGAGTTTTACAATTCCTTGTACTGTGGGAGGTACTCACTTTGAAAAGGCATTATGTGATTCAGGTGCTTCAATAAATCTAATGCCTTTTTCAATTTTCAGGAAATTAAAACTTGGCAAAATGAAGGATACTGGTGTGTCTCTTCAATTAGCTGACCAAAGTACTAAGAAACAAAAATGAATTATTGAAAATATCCTTGTCTGAGTTGACAAATTTGTATTCCCAGTAGATTTCATAGTGCTTGAAATGGAAGAAAATACTGAGGTACCATTAATTTTAGGGAGACCATTTCTCGCAACAGGGAGAGCAATTATTGATGTTCATCAAGGACAACTAATTTTGCGAGTTGATGAGGAAAGAGTAATTTTTGACATGCAGAAAATGATGAAATATCCTCGGGATGAGTCATCAACATCTTGTTTTCAAATTGACTTACTAGATGACCTTGTAGATGAATACAAAGATAATCAGTTAATTACTGATTCATTGGAAAGATGCTTAGTCAGGTAAGGTAACACAAGTGATGAAAATGTCACAATTAGAGAAGAAGCGGAAACATTGGAAAAAGAATCAGAAAATGAAAAAGTCTCAAAAGAAGAAGTTCAATAAAAAATTGAACTCAAAAAGCTTCCTTCTCATTTAAAATATGTTTTTCTTGAACCTGAATTATTTCCAGTAATCATTTCATCTTCTTGACTCCAGAACAGGAATACAAACTGATAGAAGTCTTGAGGAAACATAAAAGAGTTTTAGGGTGGACTATAGCTGACATCAAAGGAATCAATCCAGCTATTTGTATGCATAGGATCCCCATGGAAGAAAATTACAAGCCAATAGTCCAACCCCAAAGGTGACTTAATCCACTGCATTAATGAAACTTGTAGTGGTAGGTATCATTTATCCAATATCTGATAGCCCTTGGGTAAGTCCTGTACAGATAGTACCAAAGAAAGGAGGTATAATCGTAATAAAAAATAAAAATAATGAACTCATACCTACAAGAACATTCACATGATGGAGAGTCTGTATTGATTGCAGACGACTTAATGATGCCACAAGGAAAGATCATTTTCCTTTGCCTTTTATTGACCAAATGCTTGAAAGAATTGCAGGGCATAGTTTTTATTGTTTTCTTGACAGATATTCTGGGTATAATCAGATCCCAATTTATCCTGAAGATCAGGAGAAAACCACATTCACCTGCCCCCAAGGTATGTATGCATACAGAAGAATACCATTTGGACTATATAATGCTCCTGCTACATTTCAGCGTTGCATGTCGGCAATTTTCTCAGATATGACTGAAAGGTTTCTTGAAATTATCATGGATGATTTCAAACTTTTTGGTAAGACATTTGAAGATTGTCTCTATCATTTAACTTTGGTGCTTAAAAGATGCGAACAGACAAATCTAGTTCTTAACTGGGAAAAATGTCACTTTATGGTAATAGAGGGAATTGTTTTAGGACATAAAATCACTGGTAAAGGAATAAAAGTTGATAAGCCTAAAATTGATCTTATAGCAGGATTACCCCCTCTCACTACTATTAAAGGTATTAGAAGTTTCTTAGGGCATGCATGTTTTTATAGAAGGTTCATAAAAGACTTTTCAAAAATTTCAAAACCTCCGATAACCTACTGATGAAAGATGTGAAATTTGAATTTTCAGATGATTGCAGAAAAACATTTGAGTTTCTCAAAGAAAAATTGACTAATGCTCCGATTGTTATCTCTCCTGATTGGAGCCAGCCATTTGAAATAATGTGTGATGCAAGTGATATAGCAGTAGGAGCAATATTGGGACAAAAGAAAAATAAGGTTTTTAGACCCATGTGCTATGCCAGCAGAACCCTCAATGAAGCTCAAATGAATTATGCAACAACCGAGAAAGAGTTATTGGTAGTAGTCTTTGCGTTTGACAAATTTCGTTCTTATTTGATAGGAACGAAGGTTACAGTGTTCACCGATCATGCAGCCTTAAAGTATCTATTATAAAAAAAAGACGCTAGACCTACTGCTAAGATGGATACTCCTTTTGTAAGAATTTGATCTCTAAATAAAAGATAGAAAAGGTTCAGAAAATTAGGTAGATGATCATTTGTCACGTTTAGACAATCCTTGTGACGACCCAAAGAATCATCACCTGTTTTTCTATTTATTCCGTACTTCTGAGGCCTTGAAAACCTCATTTTTAGTTACCTTGATCTGCGTGCACAGTCCGAGCACGTAGCCGAAAAGCCTAAATGTGAAATTCTGTGAAAAATACTAAAATTTAGGTAGAATCAAATTCCGAGGTTCCAAGCCCGAGAAATAAATTTTTGAGTAAAATTATTTTTCTAAAATTATTATGGAAAATTGATTAGAACGTATTGGTATCAGGCCCGTATTTTGGTTCTGGCGCCTGGTACATGTCTTATATGTGGTTTAAGATATTTTTGTGAAGTTTGGTGGAAATCGAACATCGTTTGACGTGTTTCCGACCTAAAACTCTAAATTTGAAAGTTTACGAAGTTTGAAGAAAAAACTATTGATTTTGAGGTTTGATTCATTGTTTTTAATATTAATTTGGCGATTTGATTGCATAGTTAAGTTTGTAGGATATTGTTGAGTTAGTGTATGTGTTGATTAGGAGCCCCGAGGGCTAGCGAGGCTTTCGGAGGTGTTTTGGAGTGGTTTAGGACTTAGGAAAAGTGTAGGTTTGCTTCAGCTGTTGCAGAACTCATTTTCTTCTTCGCGTTCGCGATATATCCTATGCATTCGCGAAGCTTCAGCTTCAATCTCCTTTGCGTTCACGTCAACACACTCGCATTCGCATAATGTTAATTAACCCTGGGGGACTTGGCCAAATTTTCCTCTTTGCGTTCGCATACCATCACTCGCGAACGCGTAGCCTTGAAACTTCCTTCATTGCGTTCGCGTAGACTTAAAATCATAGACCCCAGCTTTTTCTGTTTGCATTCACGTCCTTCCCCATCGCGAACGCGATGGTCAGTTGAGTCAACCCTTCGCAAACGCGACTCCCTTTCCGCGAACGCAAGGGCAATTTTTGCCCAGTTATATTTAATTTTCAGAATAGTGTGGTCGCGGCTTCTTTATAAAAACATCCGAGTTTCTTCTTCTCCAAGGTCCTTAGCCATCCATTGAAGATTTCTTTCATCAAGACCTCTTGGGTTAGTAAATCCCAACTCGTTTTCTTCATTTTCCATCATTATTTATTGAGTTCCTAAGCTTAAATCATGTAATTTAGGGTAGAAATTGGGGAAATGGGTAGAGTTAGGGCTTTTTACTTTTTCTTGATTTAGACCTCGTTTTGGGGTCGAATTTGAGAACAAATTATATATTCGGGCTCATGGGTGAATGGGGGATTTGATTTTGTCCGAACTTCGTGTTTTGACCAAGCGAGCCCGGGGGCAATTTTGGAATTTTTGGAAAGAAAGCTTGGAAATCTATAATTAGACATTGGGTTTGATATTTTTTAGCATATATTGATATTATGAAGTCATTATCGTATAGATTTGATTGAGTTAGAGCCGAATTCGAGGGGTAAAGCGGTTGTTGTGCATTGATTTGGCCATAGAAGTTGAGGTAAGTGTTTGGTTTAACCCTAGCTTGAGGGAATACGAGTTGAGTCTTATTTGCTACTTGCTAAGTGCCGAGTACGATGTATAGGAATGTTGATGAGTATCTATACATTGGTGTCTAGCATGACCATGAGTCCTTAATTGCGAATAGTTGGGATTTTGTTATATCTTCCTTGCTTAATTGATGGCTTCTATGTGTTGTAAAGATCTTGTGAAAGAAATTGTGACATTTGAAATTCATGGAGTGTTAGCTCGAGTTGAAATACAATTGTGAAGGTATATGAGACAAATAAATCTTTGGAGCATTGGCTCGAGTGATTATGTGAACTATGAGATGAAAGTGAACGAAAGGTAAAGAGTTAATGAATTGTTTTCTTGCTAGGACGTTGTTGATTATTGAATATTTTCCCTTGCCGGGACTTTGAGATTTTTGATGTTGTACCCTTGCCGGATTTTTAAATTGCTTGTTTGTGTTCCCTTGCCGGGTTTCCATTATTGTTTATTTATTCCCTTGCCCTTTTTTGTGATTGTTGTTTTGGTGAGGAAAAGTGTTAAAGCACGAAGGGTGATGCCGTGCATTGTTTGATTATGGTAAGGAAAGAGTGTAAAGCACGAAGGGTGATGCCATGACATGTTCGCTTATTATGCGAAAAGAGTGTTAAAGCACGAAGGGTGATGCCGTGCCGCACGATGTAACATTCCGTGCCGATTCTATTGATATATGTGAGGAGTGAGAGTAAAAGCACGAAGGGTGATGCCGTGCACATGTTATTGCTTGGTGAGTATGAGAGTAAAAGCACGAAGGGTGATGCCGTGCACTTGTTGATTTCTGTTTCATTACATACTATTGAGTTGCGTTGTTTTCCTTTGTTACTGGACGACTCTTATTTGGAAATTTTTATACTCCCCACAGCATGCTTCCACTCCCATATTGTTTATCTGTTTTGCATTTCGATTCCGCTGTATATATGTGAAACTGCATAGGTTTATGTGGTAGTCTGGTCTAGCCTCGTCACTACTTCGTCGGGGTTAGGCTAGACACTTACCAGCACATGGGGTCGGTTGTGCTGATACTACACTCTGTGCTATTTTGCACAGATCCAGGTTTCGAGCAGCAGCAACAGCAGCATTAGTGTGGGAGCAGGCCTTCAGTCCAGCGAGACCTGAGGTAGCCTTGCAGGCGTCTACAGGCCCGACGTCTCCCTAATCCTCTCTTGTACTCTGTTATCTCATTATGTTCGAGAAAAACAATTTATGTTTTCTTTCAGACGTTGTATTTAGTATTCTTAGTAGTTCGTGAGTACAGTGGCACCAGTCTTGGGTAGAAGATTTGTTGAATTTTCCGCTTTGTTATTCAATTTTATTTAATGTTAAGACTTCCACTTATCATTGTTGAATTTTATTGTTTATATAATATTGTCGGAGAATCGTTAAAAGGATTTGTATATTAATGAAAAAGTAATAAAGTTTGGCTTGCCTAGCTTCCACAAGTAGGCACCATCATGACCGTCAAGGGTGGAAAATTCGGGTCGTGACAATCCTCCTACTGAAATACTAGCTATCCAAGAGGAATTTGCTGATGAGCATATCTTTTCAGTCGCGGCGGTTGTAAATAAACTACCTTGGTTTGCTGATATTGCCAATTATTTAGCCGGGGGTGGATTCCAAAAGATTTGCCTTACGATCAAAGAAAAAAGCTTAAAAAAGAGGCAAAATATTATTATTGGGAAGATCCTTATTTGTTTAAATTTTGTGTAGATGACATAATCAGGAAATGTGTACCTGAAATAGAAATGAACAATATTTTAAGTCATTGCCATGATGGAGCTGTAGGAGGACACTATAGAGAAAAAAAGACAACAGTTAAAATACTTCAAGTTGGATTTTATTGGCCTACTTTATTCAAAGATACAAGAAATTATGTCGCCACTTGCGATAAATGCCAGAGAATCGGTAACATTTCAAAAAGGGATGAAATGCCTCTTAACTCTATTTTTGTGTGTGAAATTTTTGATGTTTGGGACATTGATTTTATAGGTCCTTTTCCTTCTTCAAACGACTATGAATATATTTTGGTAGCTGTTGACTATGTTTCAAAATGGGTAGAAGCAATTGCTACTAGAAAAAATGATGCTCCTATTGTTTGTGCTTTTCTCAAGAAAAATATTTTTTCTAGATTTGGAACACCGCGAGTAATAATAAGTGATCAAGGAACTCATTTTATAAATAGACAACTTGCTAGTTTGTTGTTAAAATATGGAGTAACTCATAAAACAGGAACTCCATACCATGATCAAACAAGCGGGCAAGTAGAAGTTTCGAACAGAGAATTAAAAAGAATTTTAGAAAAAATTGTTGGTTCTTCTTGAAAAGACTGGTCTTTAAAATTGGATGATGCTTTATGGGCATACAGAATCGCTTATAAAACTCCCATAGACACATCTCCTTATAAACTAGTTTTTAGGAAAGCTTGTCATTTACATGTGGAATTAGAACATAAAGCATATTGGGCTATAAAGTTGTTGAATCTAAACTTGCCAGATGCAGGTAAAAATCGTCTATTGCAGCTTGATGAGTTGGAAGATTTCAGACTTACAGCATACGAAAATGCTAAATTGTACATGGCAAAGAAAAAAAAATGGCATGACCAGCTCATCCGCCATAAAGATTTTAAAGTTGGAGATCAAGTTCTATTGTACAATAGCAGATTGAGATTATTCCCAGAAAAGTTTAAGTTTCGCCGGACAAGACCATATAAAGTAATAGGAGTGACCCCCTATGGTGCCATTGAAGCACAACATGCAGATGGGGGAGGCTATTTCAAAGTAAACGGTCATCGTTTGAAGCCTTATATCAGCAAATTCTTCGACAAAAAAGGTTCAATAATCCGTTTTGCCTAATTTTTAAAATAAGTCGAGCTGCCGACGTTAAACTCAGAACTATTTTCTTCCCCTCTCTTTAATCGTTTAAGTAATTATTAGCAGTAACATATAGTATTTCCTTTTAGCAAATATATATATAAAAAATAAAATTAGGCTTTTTCGTTTAAAAAAAAGTAAAAAAATAATAATTGCATTTTGTATTGTATTATATATATGTGCGTATGTAGTATGTATTAATATATTTTGCCATGATAAAGAAGCACTACCATGATTTCAACAATGAAAGTTTTATCCTATTAAGAAAAAGAATATTTTCTTTGCCATAATCTTGTCTTTGTTATATGAAAGAAACCTTGAGAAGCCAAGAAAAAGGAAATGAGGCCAGAATCAAAGGAAAAAAATCAGGGAAGCTCCTTTATCTCCTTTTACTTTTAATTTATTTGTCATGAGGACATGACATTACTTAATCTAGGGGGTAGAGGAATATGTTAGTTATATATGTCTTTCTTTTAAGTTTTTTTCGGTTAAATATAAAAATAAAAATAAAACGTATATTTTACAACTGAAAAATGTATCTTTCGTAAAATTATAATATTTTTTTTTTCCAAAAAATTGAAAAAAATTGAGTTGCCTTATTCTTAAGGCAATTTATTTCATGTACTTTCATGAATTTCTTGTTCAGTTCTTTGCCATGGTCGTAATATTTTGAACTGAATATTTTTTTAGGACTTTTAGTTATTTTAACATGTTTTGGTAAATAAGTTGGTTAAACTTGATTTGACTTGGAAAGCATGATATTTAGAAAAGATGAATTTGATTAAGTACCATTCACGGGTTTTATGATCACTTTTCTAAACTCATACTTAATTATTGGTGATTGAAATCATAGTTTTCGTTAGCCCAAGTGTATTGTGTTGTTGGCTTATATTGTCTAGCTCTCATGTTGTGACGACCCGACCAGTCGTCTCCTGTGTTACCGCCCCGTTTAACCCTATATGTATGTTTCTTCATGTTTCATTATCGGCATTTGGTGTGTCAGAGTTGAATTGGATTGGTGTTGGTAGGAAATGAGACACTTAGTCTCTTTAAGGAAGGTTTGGTTTGCAAAAGTCAACCGGATGTTAAATTATGAGTTAGAAGGCTCGGATGTGATTTTCGGTGATTCGGTTAGCTTCGGGGGGTGATTTGTGACTTAGGAGTGTGATCAGAAGTGATTTTTGAAGTCCGGTGTAGAATTAGGCTTGAATTGGCGAAGTTAGTATTTTGAAGAATTCCGGTTGATAAGTGAGATTTTGATCCGAGGGTCGGAATAGAATTCTGAGAGTTGTTGTAGCTTCGTTAGGTGATTTTGGATGTGTGTGCAAAATTTCAAGTCATTCAGAGGTGTTTTGGTCGGGTTTTTGATCAAATGCGTATTTCGGAAGTTTTTGAAGAACTTAGGCTTGAATACAATACGATTTGATGGTTTTAGCGTTTGTGATGTGTTTTGATGATTGGAACAAGTTTGAATGACGTTTTAGGATGTGTTGGTGCTTTTGGTTGAGGTCCCTGGGGCCTCGGGGTGAGTTCGGATGGTTAAACGGAGAGTTTTAGAATTTGCATGTTGCTGAAGCCTGCTGCAACTGGTATTTTCGCTTTCGCGAGTTTTGGACCGTAGAAGAGGACACGCTTATGCGAAGGATTGACTGTAGAAGCGGTGAGTTCCGTAGAAGCGATTGGGTAGCTGCAGAAGCGGTATCGCTTATGCGATGGTGTAACCATAGAAGCGGTTGGGCTCCAGTTCGGTATTTTCGCAAAAGCGGGAGAAAATCTGCAGGAGCGGAGCTGCATAAGCGACTTGTTGACCGTAGAAGCGGTCGTGGCTTTATTTTGAATTTCTGCAGAAGCGGAAGAATTGTCGCGGAAGTGGCCCCGCATAAGCGGGAAAGGGACCGCAAAAGCGAAAAGAGTTGGGCAGACTTATAATATTTCCTCCGCGAGCTAGGTCTTATTTTCACCATTTGTCGAGCAACCTTGGGAGTTTTTGACGAGGATTAAAGAGGGTTTCGACGGGAATTTATTGGAGGTGAGTCTCGTGACCTAGAATCATCATTTTATTGAAGAATCAACACATAAATTCATGGAAATTTGATTAAAAATGGAAGAACTAGGGATTGACTTTTGAAATGGAAATTTGGAGTTTTAGGGAGCATTTGAGCTTGGATTTTGGTAAATTTGATATGTATAGACTCATGGCGAGATAAGGAATCCGGTGATGTGAATTTTCTGATTTTTCGAGAAGTGGGCCCAGGACTCGGGTTTTGTCAACTTCGTGATTTTTGATATTTTTCGAGTCTTTTTAATTGGGTTATGTTTCCTTAGCCTATTGTAATGTCTTCCTTACCGTTTTGATTAGATTCGACGTATGATGAGGTCGATTCGAGAGGAAAAGCCATAGCGAGCTAGACTTTTGGCGGGCTAGAGGTGAGTAATAGATGTAAGTGATGTCCTGAGGGTTTGAAACCCCAGAATTTCACATTGTAATGCTATATTGAGGCGAGACACGCGCCCTATGACGAGTGCGGGGTCGTTTGTTATTAGGGATTGTGACTTGGTCCGTCCCGAGTGATGCTTTTACTATGTTTTCGATTAGAACTTGTTTGATAATCATCCTACTTGGACTAAATTGTTATATTTGGGCTTTGTACCGACTATTTGAATCCTTCAGGGATTGATATCACTATTTTCACATTATTTGACCTGTTAAATGATCTCAGTCCTAAGTTTAAATACTGTTTTGAAATGTTCAGCCAACTTTCTAAGATTTGAAAACTTAAACACTATTTATATTGACATTCTGAGCTGAGAACCTATTATTTTAATATTGCCCGAGAGGTTTATGTGAATTTCTGGACTGAGCATGGATCGGGCTACGCGCCGCAGCGGTATTATATTGATGTTGAGGCCGAAAGCCTGGTTGGTGCCAAGAGATGGCTTGATTATTTGCGCTTGGGCTATAGGAGCCCCTCCGGAGTCTGTACACACCCCCAGTGAGCGCCGTCGATGTTAAATGGATTAGGCTGCATGCCGTAGCGGGTACTAGAGTGTACCAATCTACGTGTTGCATTGCATTTATGCATTTGATACTTATCTGGTTTACTTGTCATAGTATTCTGTACCTTATCTCATTGGTGTTGCTTCATGATTAAATGTTCTGGACTGCCAGTTATAGTTTACTTTGTATTATTCCATAATTTCTTACTCTCAGCCTTTATTTATGTTTATTACTCACTGGGTCGGAGTACTCACATTACTCCCTGCACCTTGCGTGCAGATCCAGGTACCCCACAGGCTGAGTGAGGTTTTGTTTAGCTGAGCAGCTGTATTCGGGAGCATCGAGGTAGCTACATGGCGTTCGCAGCCTTGATCTCTCCCCTCTGTCTCTATCTTTTATTCCAGATTTCATAGACACACTTGTAGTAGGTTGAGATTCTGTATTAGAGGCTCATATTCATGACACTGGATCCCATTTGGGGCTATGTTACAGTATTTTGTTAAACTTCTGCATATTTCATCATTTTTTCCCTAGACTTTTAATATAACGGCTTAGTATTTTTCCCCTGTGTTTTATTTCTATAATTTGTTTAAGTTAGGAAATGTTGTTGAAAGGTCGAGCTTGCCTAGCAGTGTGTTGGGCGGCATCATGATCGGGGTTGGGGTCGTGACAAGTTGGTATTAGAGCTTAGGTTACTTGGTCTCGCGAATCATGAGCCGGTTTAGTAGAGTCTCGTGGATCGGTATGGAGACGTCTGTGTTTATCCTCGAGAGGCTGAAAAACCTTTAGGAAAAATTCCATATTCTTGAAACTCTTGTCGTGCGACTTGTTGATCCGAGAACTAAACTTCTATATTCTATTCTCTCACAGATGGTGAGGAATCACGCTACTAGATGTGGTGGACGACCACCGGTACCACCTACTGAGGCCACTAGAGGCCATGGACGCGGTCGTGATCCTAGTCTAGGAAGAGCAGCGAGGGCAGCACCTGTTGATCCACCAGTTGCCCTAGCTAAGGACCAGACTCTAGTTGTGGATGCTCCAGCAGCACCTGTTCAGGCATCAGTAGTGCCCATTGTGATTCCGGGTCTCCAGGAGGCCTTGGCTCAGATATTAATAGTTTGCACTCGCCTGCTCAGGCAGTTTCAGCCACTGCTATAACAGCTACTTCGCAGGCCGGGGGGAGGTAATCAGACCCTCGCTGCCCGCACACTTGAGCAGGTTGTGCAGGGATTGCATATACCGGGAGCAGCTCCAGCTCAGCCGGTTGCACCAGTTCATGACTATGTGGTTCCAGCTATGCCCGACGATGAGCAGCGTCGTCTCGAGAGATTCGGTAGGCTCCAGCCTCCGACATTTAGTGGTGCTGAGGGCGAGGATGCCCAGGGTTTTCTTGACAAGTGTCAGCGTATGCTCCACACCACAGGGATTTTGGAGTCGAGTGGTGTGGCTTTTACTACCTTCCAGTTCTCATGGGCTGCATTTACCTGGTGGGAGGATTTTGAGAGGCGTAAGCCTATTGGTGCAGCGCCCCTTACATGGAAGCAGTTCTCCACTCTCTTCCTGGAGAAGTATGTACCGCAGTCCCGTAGTGAGGAGCTGCGTCAACAGTTTGTGTGGTTGACCCAGGGGGACATGTCTGTGACCCAGTACGAGATGAGATTTTCTGCGCCGAGTGCATTGGCTGGTCATTCTAGTGCGAGGGGTTCCCTTCAGTCCCCTTCTCCAGCACCCGGTAGTTGCTATGAGTGTGGTGAGTTTGGTCATATGAGGAGACAGTGTCCTCGACTTCGTGTTGGTCAGTCTCAGTAGATGGATCAGCCCTCGTCTTCTGCTCTAGCTTCTTCTACACCCGCCCAGTCAGCTAGGGAGGGAGGCCAGGCAGCCAGGGGTCGCCCCGGGGGAGGAGGCCGATCCGGTGGTGGCCAGGCTCGATTTTATGCTATTCCAGGTAGGACAGATGCCATTGCATCGGATACTATTATTACAGGTATTATCTCAGTCTGCCACAGGGATGCCTCTGTCTTATTTGATCCCGGTTCTACCTATTCTTATGCGTCCTCATATTTTTCTCATCATTTGGGTACCACCCGAGGGTGTCTTGCTTTACCTGTGCACGTATCTACCCTGGTAGGCGATACTATTATTGTAGACCATGTGTATCGGTCTTGTCTTGTGACTATTGGGGGTCTGGAGACCCGAGTTGATTTGTTGCTATTGAGTATGGTAGACTTTGATGTCATTCTGGGCATGGACTGGTTATCTCCGTGTCATGCTATACTAGACTGTCATGCTAAGACAGTCACCTTGGCTATGCCGGGTATTCCGAGGATCGAGTGGCGAGGTATGACTGACTATGTTCTTAGTAGAGTTATTTCTTTCCTAAAGGCCCAACGTATAGTTGGGAAGGGTTGCCTTTCATATTTGGCATTTGTGAGAGATGTTGGAGTTGAGACTCCTAGCCTTGATTCTGTTCCCGTTGTGAGGGATTTCCTTGATGTATTTCCCACAGACTTGCTGGACATGCCACCGGACAGGGATATTGATTTTGGTATTGACCTGGTCCCGGCCACTCAGCCCATTTCCATTCCTCCGTATCGCATGGCACCAGCGGAGTTGAAAGAATTAAAGAATCAGCTTCAGGAACTCCTAGAAAAGGGGTTCATTCGGCCTAGTGTGTCACCGTGGGGTGCACTGGTTCTATTTGTGAAAAAGAAGGATGGCACAATGAGAATGTGCATTTACTATAGGCAATTGAACAGAGTAATAGTGAAGAACAAGTATCCCCTGCCTTGTGTTGATGATTTATTTGACCAGATTCAGGGGGCAAGGATATTCTCCAAGATTGAACTCCGTTCAGGCTATCACCAGTTGAAGATCAGGGATTCAGATATTATGAAGACTGCTTTCAGGACTAGATATGGGAACTATGAGTTTCTTGTTATGTCCTTTGGGCTGACTAATGCCCCAGCAACATTCATGCACTTGATGAATAGTGTATTTCGGCCGTATCTGGATTCATTTGTTATTGTTTTTGTTGATGATATCCTAGTGTACTCACGTATCTAGTAGGAGCACGCACAATATTTGCGAGTTGTATTACAGAGATTGAGGGAGGAGAAGCTTTATGCAAAGTTCTCCAAGTGTGAGTTCTGGCTTGGTTCTGTGGCTTTCCTGGGGCACATGGTGTCCAGCGATGGTATTCAGGTTGATCCGAAGAAGATAGAGGCGGTTCAGAGTTGTCCTCGACTGTCCTCAGCCACAGAGATTAGTAGTTTCCTCGATTTGGTGGGTTATTATTGCCGGTTCGTCCAGGGGTTTTTATCTATTGCTTCGCGCTTGACCAAGTTGACGCAGAAGGGTGCTCCAGTGGTCTTCCTCGGACCTCGAAGAAGTTTGATTCGATTTGGGTGATTGTAGACCGGCTGACCAAGTCCGCGCACTTCATTCCTTTGTGTATGACTTATTCTTCGAAGCGGCTGGCAGGGATTTTCATCCGGGAGATTGTTCGGTTGCATGGGGTCCCAGTCACTATTATCTCAGATAGGGGTACTCAGTTCACTTCCCAGTTTTGGAGGACTTTTCAGCGAGAGTTAGGTACACAGGTGGAGCTGAGCACAGCATTTCATCTTCAGACGGACGGGCAGTCCGAGCGTACCATTCAGATATTGGAGGACATGTTGCGTGGCTGTGTTATTGATGTTTGAGGTTCTTGGCTTGAGTTCTTTACACTTGCAGAGTTTGCCTACAACAACAGCTATCAATCCAGCATTCAGATGGCACCGTATGAGGCCTTGTGTGGGAGACGGTGTAGATCTCCAGTTTGTTGGTTTGAGCCCGGCGAGGCTAGACTATTGGGGACAGAGTTGGTCCAGGATGCCTTAGAGAAGGTGAAAGTGATTCAAGAAAAACTTCGTACAGCTCAGTCGCGTCAGAAGAGTTATGCGGACCGGAAGGTTCGAGATGTATCTTATATGGTGGGCGAGAAGGTCTTGCTGAAGGTTTCTCCCATGAAGGGTCTTATGAGATTTGAAAAGAAAGGGAAGTTGAGTCCGCAATTCATTGGGACTTTTAAGGTACTTAGGAGGATTGGAGAGGTGGCCTATATGCTTGCTTTGCCACCCAGCTTGTCGGGCGTTCATCCGGTATTCCATGTTTCTATGCTCTGAAAGTATGTTGGGGACCCACCTCATGTTTTGGATTTCACCACGGTACAGTTGGATGAGGATTTGACATATGATGTGGAGCCAGTGGCTATTTTGGGTTGTCAGATTCGGAAATTGAGATCAAAGGACATAGCTTCAATAAAGGTGCAGTGGAGAGGTTGGCCCATGGAGGAGGCTACCTGGTAGACCGAGCAGGAGATGCGGAGCAAATACCCCCACCTATTTAAGACTTCAGGTATGTTTCTTGACCCGCTCGAGGATGAGCGTTTGTTTAAGTTGGGGAGGATGTGATGACCCGACCTGTTGTCTCCTGTGTTACCGCCCCGTTTTGCCCCATATATATGTTTCTTCATGTTTCATTATCGGCATTTGGTGTGTCAGAGTTGAATTGGAGTGGTGTGATTTGATGGTTTTAGCATTGTGTGATGTGTTTTGATGATTGGAACAAGTTTGAATGACGTTTTAGGATGTGTTGGTGCTTTTGGTTGAAGTCTCGGGGGCCTCGAGGTGAGTTCGGATGGT
The DNA here is from genome assembly GCA_026770625.1 of Nicotiana glauca. Classification (NCBI taxonomy): domain Eukaryota; kingdom Viridiplantae; phylum Streptophyta; class Magnoliopsida; order Solanales; family Solanaceae; genus Nicotiana; species Nicotiana glauca. The sequence continues at coordinate 51,483 of MU718182.1, forward strand.
TAATCAGAGAGTTTTTGAATTTTAATGTTGCTGAAGCCTGCTGCAACTGGTATTTTCGCTTCCGCGAGTTTTGGACCGCAGAAGCGGACATGCTTATACAAAGGATTGACTGCAGAAGCAGTGAGTTCCACAAAAGCAATTGGGTAGCCATAGAAGTGGTATCGCTTATGCGATAGTGTAACCGCAGACGCGGTTGGGCTCGAGTTTGGTATTTTCGCAAAAACGGGAGAAAATTCGTAGAAGCGGAGTCGCAGAAGCGACTTGTTGACCGCAGAAGTGGTCGTGGCCTTATTTGAAATTTCAGCAGAAGCAGAAGAATAGTCGCGGAAGCGGTCCCGCATAAGCGGGAAAGGGACCGCAAAAGCAAAAAGAGCTGGGCAGACTTATAATATTTCCTCCGCAAGCTAGGTCTTATTTTCACCATTTGTTGAGCAACCTTGGGAGTTTTTGATGAGGATTAAAGAGGGTTTCGACGGGAATTAATTGGAGGTGAGTCTCGTGACCTAGAATCATCATTTTATTGAAGAATCAAGACATAAATTCATGGAAATTTGATTAAAAATGGAAGAACTAGGGCTTGACTTTTGAAATGGAAATTTGGAGTTTGAGGGAGCATTTGAGCTTGGATTTTGGTAAATTTGATATGTATAGACTCGTGGCGAGATAAGGAATCCGGTGATGTGAATTTTCTGATTTTTCAAGAAGTGGGCCCGGGACTAGGTTTTTGCCAACTTCGTGATTTTCGATATTTTTCGAGTCTATTCAATTGGGTTATGTTTCCTTAGCCTATGGTAACATCTTCCTTTTGGTTTTGATCAAATTCGACGCACGAAGAGGTCGATTTGAGAGGAAAAGGCATAACGATAAGGTGAGTAATAGATGTAAATGATGTCCTGAGGGTTTGAAACCCTGGAATTTCACATCGTAATTCTATATTGAGGCGAGACATGCGCTCTATGACGAGTACGGGATCGTTTGTTATTGGGGTTTGTGACTAGGTCCGTCCCGAGTGATGCTTTACTGTGTTTTCGATTTGAACTTGTTTGATAATCATCCTACTTGGACTAAATTGTTTTGAGATGCTCAGCCAACTTTTTAAGATTTGAAAACTTAAACACTATTTGTATTGACATTCTGAGCTGAGAACCTATTATTTTAATATTGCCCGAGAGGCTTATGTGAATTTCTCGACTGAGCATGGATCGGGTTGCGCGCCGCAGCAGTATTATATTGATGTTGAGGCCGAGAGCCTGGTTGGTGCCACGAGATGGCTTGATCATTTGCTCTTGGGCTATAGGAGGCCCTCCGGAGTCTGTACACACCCCCAGTGAGCACTGTCGACATTAAATGGATCAGGATGCACGCCGCAGCGGGTACTAGAGTGTACCAATCTACGTGTTGCATTGCATTCATGCATTTGATACTTATCTGGTTTACTTGTCATAGTATTTCTGTACCTTATGTCATCGGTGTGTTGCTTCATGATTAAATGTTCTTGTCACGACCCAAAATCCATTAAGGGTCGCGATGACGCCGGACATCTCTGTCAGGCCAGCCAACTAAATTATCAATTAATTCCTCTTTTAATACTTTTGAAAATCTAAGGTTTTTCCTTCCATTTTTCATAAATAAAAGTTCACTACTTGAATTCAAATTTAAATAATAACAATTGGTACAAATCCGTTGAAAACCATCCCAGAAACCCAGTGTCACAAGTACATGAGCAACTATGGATAAGGAAAGTAAAATACAACATCTGTCCGAAATACAATGGACAGGGAATAAATAATAAAATGCTGAAAGGAACTACACTGGTTGCGGGTCGTCTCGAACAATGCAGCTCACCTAGTCCCAGAGTTACCCAAGGTGCTATGCCCAGTAGGCTGCAATAAGTACATATACATGTGCAACAAAAATGTACAGAAGTGTAGTATGAGTACGTAATCAACATGTACTCAATGAGTATCCCGCCTAATCCTGAAGGGGTAGAGACGAGATGGCCAACTTCGACACTGACTAGAGGTCAATTAACAATATTCTATAAGTGCGAGGATAATCATGGATTTATATAGAAGTTCTAATTGTGAAGCTAGAAAACAGGTAAACACCTTCAACAACAAATCAAGGGCCTCCAAGGTTTATTCTTTATTATCTTATCAATTTAAATCAAGCCACGTAGGGCCAATAGCACATTTACAATTTTCAAACAACATATAAACATGCGCAAATCACACCGAGGTCGACAGCCCGCTCCAACAGAAATGTAAATTGTGCACTGCTGAGGGTCGAGCGGCACGAACCATAGATACATCTATTCTCACCGAGGCATTCGGCCCGTTCCATAAATAAACACATATCCTGCTCGCGAATCATCCATACGACGCAGGCACACATAAAGTACTTATTCAAGTAGGAAACTAAGAGTTTATCGAGGATAATCATCCAAATAGACAAATTTCTCTTTTAAACATTTCAGGGAAAATTAATATTAAATCTCTTTTTAAATTCCTTTAACAATTCAAGATGATTTAAACAATTCAAACTATCAATGGGTTCACAGTTAATCCAAGTATAACATGCTTTTTGGGTCCTAGACTACCCGAACCATAACATAATAGTAGAAACGCACGGACTCTCGTCACCTTGTGCGTACGTAGGCCCCACAAATAGGAGCACATAATCAATTATTTCACCTATAGGGTAAATTCCCCCTTACAAGATTACAAAGGAGACTCACCTCTCTCCGAAGACTCATAATCCGCACTCTACATCCTTCCGAAGGCTCGAACCAACGCACAATGCACCAAAACTAGCCAGTTGACGACAAACTAATGAGAATATGCTTAAATACTTGTTAACAATTCAGATTATACAAATTCCCAACTCCGCTTAGTAAAATGATCAAAACTCCCTCGGGCCCACATGCCCGAAATTCATAATTTTTTGAAGATAAATGTTACCCATGACCTTAGGAACTCAAATATATGATTTTCTGTCAATTCAATACTCAAAATCGTGACCATAATACAAGATTTCTAATTTCCTAGGTTTCCAACCAAAACCTCAAATTTACACTAATTTAAATGTCTAAATCCGTATATAAACTTGTATTTAACTCAAAACTAGTAGAAATCACTTACCCAAAGCTTGGTGACGAAAATGGCGCTCAAAAGTTGCTCCAAGTTGGCTCCAATGGAAGAAAATGAGGTATGAGCCAAATCCCGATTTTAAAAGATCACTGCCCAGACGACCCTTCTATGCGATCGCAACCACAGCTCCGCGATCGGATAGGGCAAATCTGCTGCCTCTAAATTCCTCATATGCGTTCGCATGAAACAACACTGCGATCGCATAGGCCCAGGTCTCCTTCTTCTGCGATCGCATTCAGCCTATTGCGATCGCATAGACCAATTGCAGCCCCCTCAACTCTTGCTCTATGCGATCGCATACTCTCCCTTGCGATCGCATTGAGTAAAAATCTGCTGCACATATACCACCAGTAAACCAGCAGTCCTTGCGAGGCGAAAATCGATCCATTAACTATCTGGAATCCACCCGAGGCCCCCGGGACCCCAACCAAACATACAAACCAATCCCAAAACACATTACGGACTTGCCCGAGGCTTCAAATAATATCAAACAACACTAAAATCATGAATTACACCCCAATTCAATCTTAATGAACTTTGAAATTTCAAACTTCTATTTCCGATGTTTAGACCTATCAAATCACATCTGATTGACCTCAAATTTTGCACACAAATCATATTTGACATTACCGACCTACTCCAACTTTCAGAATTGGATTCCGACCTCGATATCAAAAAGTCAACCTCCGGTCAAACTTCTCAAAAACCTTCAAATTTCTATCTTTAGCCAAATGGCTTCAAAATGACCTACGGTCCTCCGAATTCACTTCCTATCGCGCTCCCAACTCCAGAATCACCATACAGAGCTATTCCCAGACTCGAAATCGCAAACGGACATCGATAACATTGTAATGCACTTCAAGCCAAACTTAAGAAATTCCTTCTAAAATGCTTACTTCCACAATAGGTGCTAAAATGCTCCCGGGTTATCCAAAACCTAATCCGGGCATACGCCCAAGGCCGAAATCGTCATACGAACTTGCTGGAACCTTCAGATCCTGATTCCGAGGTTGTTTACTCAAAATTCCAATCCTAGTTCATTCTTTCAACTTTAAGCTTCTCAAATGAGAGTTTTCATTTAAACTTAACTCCGATCTTCCTGAATTTAAATTCCGACTATGCGAACAAGTCAAAATACCTGAAATGAAGCTGCTCATGGCCTCAGACTACTGAACGACGCGCTAGGGCTCGAAAAGACCGGTCGGGTCATTTCATTCTCTCCCACTTAAACATACGTTCGTCCTCGAACGTGCTGAGAACTATACTGAAGTAATCTGAAATGGATGTTCAACTTCCCATGCACCTCCCCGTGCTACCACAACTTAGCTGAGCACATTGGCTCAATAAATTTTGAAGATATTCCCTTTTAGTCAAGCAAATAAGCCTTATAGCCCAATTCCAACATCTGGAATTCTATGCCAAGCCTGTTTCCAATATACGATCACCGTATCAATCACTATACGATGTACTCAAACATGACTGCATAACTTTGTTGAATTCACACTTTGCATCACTTTACTCATAGGACCACAATAACATTTCTGTTTGAATTAATCGAAATTCCACGAATCCGATGCTCCCATTGCACCTCATGACCTACATAGGTCTTACTCTAACTATTACAATACCGCCACGACGGATGAGATGCCGAAATTCATAATCAACTGCCGAGTCAACCAACCATCGAGTCTATACTTCTGACAAGAAACATTACCACATTCTGAACCAAATAATGATCTTCGCTCCTTAATATACTTCATATAATCAGATTGCACTGATCCTAAATCCCACAATCTCATCTTACCCAGTACGAACTGCTCGGCAATAAGCCACTCCGAATGCGATCACAAGTCTCATATGACGCCACAATGTGCCAATAGGCCACCAATCCGAACACAACACAAACAGGAAATCAAACTCTGGAAGGAATTACCTAACTCCCGCACTACTACGGACTTTCCTTAGAAAATAGGAAGCAGGACATACAAAATTAGCATATAGAAAACTACACTCATCATCACACTGTTGCGGCGTGCAACCCGATCCACACAACATAACCATGGCGGTGTACCATCCAATCCTCACAATATAACCATTTCGGCGTGCCACCCGATCCTCACAATATAACCATAGCGGCGTGCCACCCGATCCTCACGATATAACCATGGCAGCGTGCCATCCGATCCTCATAATATAACCATGGCGGCGTGCCACCCAATCCACACGTAGAACTCACATAAGGAGATACACATCGAGCTAATTTGCTCATTACGATAAAATACCGAATCTAGGTCACAAGCACGCTAAGTGCATAATGCCATCCCTGAGGGGACATATAGTGCGATAAGCTACAAAACTCGAGCACAACTGAGGTGTAATATACAGTCAGAATCTCAAGAGCCATCTTGCTCATAATACGTCATTCCCATGAGGAACCTCAACACATAAAATTTACCAAGCCGTCTCACAACTCATACGGTGCATTACATCACTTCATGAAATATCTAACAACGAGATGACACCCTGACTACTCCATAAGGAGTGCATTACTGAAATGAACACAACTGGCCTGCTATAAAGCCCAAATTCACATTTAAACCCATCCACCAACCTCAAGTCGATCCTGATCACATCAAATTAAGATAATAACCTTTGAAAGGTCCATACTAATTTCCCTCTTCTCATAACACATAAGAATAACCATCATAACGGGAGCGAACCTCCTCGGTTCATAACTCAATAAACAAAGTGCCTTCCACGCATAAATTCTCAAAGTAATGATATTACCCAAATTCCTCATACTTGACTTAAACCTTTAGTCAAACAAGTGGCTACATGCCACACTGGTAAAATCTTCCCGTGGAACACGTTCCCACAATCTCCCGAAATAAATAATGGGTCCGCACTAACGCTGAAAAGCGATCATGAATCCTTAACCAGGATATAAAGCCTCTTTCACAACACATCGATCTCAGGTGACGCTAAATACAATACCAACTTACTTTAATCATTCAACCCTTTCCTTGCTCATCCGAGCCTGTGATATCCTTGTCAACACCGAACTGCAACCTTAACCCTCACTTCAAATTTCCATACCTCTCACCGCACCCAACATGCTAATATACGATAGGACACGATTTTCATCATAACTTCGAATTCATTAATATTTTTACATTTCATCATATAAGAACCTTGCACTTAATACACTTCAGGAGAATCAGAGCAATACACAGGTGATTTCCCATAACCGTAGATTATGCAAATCTGCAAGTAGTGGTCCAAGCCACCATTGCCCTTCCGGAATCCGCTTCCACTTAACAAGCCATAACTGAAGAATGCCCCTGATAAATCATCAATCACGGCGGCTGGCAGGCCTCACACGTACCTCCAAAAATCATACACATAACTTGATCTCGCGGACCGAACTGATCACTGGCCCCAATATGCCAATTCAACTCTGGCTAATCAATTTACCTTCTTCCAATTCCTCCTTGTTTGCCTTAAAAATAAGACTAACTCCATTCAACACATAACATACTCCATCTACCCTCACCCCAAATGTCCTTGAATCACGAGACCAGGCTGTCTCAATTCCCATGAACTATTTCATAACTCCCAAATGCTACACCACAAGTCAAACATCCCGAAACATTCAGTGCCTCTTCTCATAAACTGCTACAAAGCTTGATTCTTAATTGTACCTATAAGCTCGACATCATTAGGAACCACACTTTACCTCTTGAATTCACTAGGATCGTTACTGAGAGCCACCCGCTCTGACTTGGTCCTAAATATAATCAACTCCATGAATCTTCTAGCACATTAATACCCTCTCAACGAAGCACGTAGCAGAACCACTCCCCTTTAAACCCGCTTCTATACAAGGCATAAATTCTGAATCCTTTTCCAAGTTCAAACATGAGCCCATAAGGCCGACTGTAGCACATCTTTAATAATTCCTCTGCTCAAATTACTACTTATGATATTTTTTCGTAGTTGGGATAAGCCCTCAGTATGCAAATAACCAGAAACCTCACGAGTAGCTAAGCATGCAACTCAATCATAGGCGGTGGGACTCTTCCACTTAGCTTGAAGCCATTATGACAAAACTCTAGAGTTACCAGGATTCTTAATCTCTTATTGACATAACCTTGCGCAATCAATCGCCAGCATTCTCGATATCTCACCGTAGGACCCAATTTGATACTCTAAATCATTAACAACATTCACGCAATAGTTCCCTTTGCTACATGACCCGTAAAAGTCTTCGCAGAGCCTCGCCAATGACGCGACCGCTAAACTGCTCACAGGGAATAACCCTACTGAGTCCAAGCTCACTCCCTAGCTGTACCAGTCCATTTACCCCTTGTGTACACCCATTAAATGTGCGACAACATCCTTCCACTTCAAAGTCATGCTACATCCTTCTTCATTTCAAGCAGCTCTTTTCCGTCATACCAAATCTACTGCCGCATAAGAACCCCATGCTTCAAATTAACTCTACAAACTTCCATTGCCCGTTGCTAAGATCCCAGATCCTTCCAAACTATCCTTAGGCGCGTAGTCATCCTACTACTAGGCCCTATACCTCTCCGCCGCTCTCCCACTTTGGGCAAACTCACTCCTTAAATCAACTGTTCGGCCTGTGCTCCCTAAGCCTGGCCTTTTAGAAGTTTAAAACTCCGCTTGACACTTCCCGCATGCCTTTCTCATCTTTTGCTACCCAGTCATTGTCTTAGTAAACTTTATCTTCATAGAACTCGAATCCAGAATTCGCTACTGACTTAAGCCCTTCTGAAGGTCATCTTTATCGAACCGTCAACATTTGCAATACTGATTCAATCCGGAACCGTCGTACCCTACGATATCTGATAGTTGTATCTTCAATAATATTTCACAATATCTTGCCCCAAGGAGAATTGTAGCAGATCATAACACTAACAAGCTTAAAGCGTTCAATTAGGACAACAGCATCCCCATATAGAGGAGAACTCCAGCACGTTAGCAATTACCACGTTTCATTACTTCCACCAGTCCCCATCTGGCCATCCTTAGTTCGATTGACTTTCCCCTGCTGGGAATAAAATACTAAATCCCTTGATTACGCGCTGAGTAAACCTCCTTTCAATTCATTCACTGCCCCGACACATGGGAAACACCCTACCATTACAACAACACTGCGGAATAATCGCTCATAAGCATAATGGAAACATGTGCCTAGCCTCAAGGCTCTTAGAAGTTCTGTTACAAAGCTAAAATACTAGAATATCCCTCCAAAGTGCGTCTATAATAGTCCAATCAACTATACCGGGAAAATCATCCCGCACCACATTTGTAGTGCCATTACAATCCTTCAATTTTCAATTCATAACAAGCACTCGCGTCAGATTGAGTAGGAAGAAATCAAAGGCATAAGCCTCAAAGGAATCAAACCGCACAAAAAGGAAATCAAGAAGGGAAGTACTCCTAACAGTCCTGCAGCCTCCCGAGGATAAGTACAAAAGTCTTCGTACCGATCTGCGAGACTCTACTAGACTTGCTCATGACTCGTGAGACCGACGGAAACCTAGTGCTTTGATACCATGTTGTCATGGCCCAAAATCCACTAAGGGTCGTGATGGAACCGGACATCTCTGTCAGGCCAGCCAACTAAATTATCAATTAATTCCTCTTTTAATACTTTTGAAAATCTAAGGTTTTTCCTTCCATTTTTAATAAATAAAAGTTCACTACTTGAATTCAAATTTAAATAATAACAATTGGTACAAATTCGTTGAAACCCATCCCAGAAACCCGGTGTCACAAGTACAAGAGCAACTATCGATAAGGAAAGTAAAATACAACATCTGTCCGAAATACAATGGACAGGGAATAAATAATAAAATGCTGAAAGGAACTACACTGGCTGCGGGTCATCTCAAATAATGCAGCTCACCTAGTCCCACAGTTACCAATGCTGCTACGCCCAGTAGGCTGCTAGAAGTACATATACATGTGCAACAAAAATGTACAGAAGTGTAGTATGAGTATGTAATCAACGTGTACTCAGTGAGTATCCCGCCTATCCTGAAGGGGTAGAGACGAGATGGTCAACTTCGACACTCACTAGAGGTCAATTAACAATATTCTATAAGTGCGAGGATAATCATGGATTTATATAGAAGTTCTAATTGTGAAGCCAGAAAATAGGTAAACACCTTCAACAACAAATCAAGGGCCTCCAAGGTTTATTCTATATTATTTTATCATTTTATATCAACCCACGTAGGGCCAATAGCACACTTACATTTTTCAAACAACAGATAAACATGCGCAAATCATACCGAGGCCGACAATCCGTTCCAACAGAATTGTAAATTGTGCACTGCCGAGGGTCGAATAGCACGAACCATAGATACATCTATTCTCACTGAGGCGTTCGGCCCATTCCATAAATAACACATATCCTGCTCGCGAATCATCATGCGACGCAGGCACACATAAAGTACTTGCTTAAGTAGGAAACTAAGAGTTTATTGAGGATAATCATCCAAATAGACAAATTTCTCTTTTTAACATTTCAGGGAAAATTAATATTAAATCTCTTTTTAAATTCCTTTACCAATTCAAGGCGATTTAAACAATTCAAACTATCAATGGGTTCATAGTTAATTCAAGTATAACATGCTTTTTGGGTCCTAGACTACCTGAACCATAACATAATAGTAGCTATGCACGGACTCTCGTCACCTCGTGCGTACGTAGCCCCCACAAATAGGAGCACATAATAAAATATTTCACCTATGGGGTAAATTCCCTGTCACAAGATTAGAAAGAAGACTCACCTCGCTCCGAAGACTCATAACCGGCACTCTACATCCTTCCGAAGGCTCGAACCAATGCACAATGCACCAAAACTAGCCAATTGATGACAAACTAATGAGAATATGCTTAAATACTTGTTAGCAATTCAGATTATACAAATTCTCAACTCCGCTTAGTAAAATGACCAAAATGCCCTCGGGCCCACATGCCCGGAATTCATAATTTTTCGAAAATAAATGTTACCCATGACCTTAGGAACTCAAATATATGATTTTCTCTCAATTCCATACTCAAAATAGTGACCAAAATACAAGATTTCTAATTTCCTAAGTTTCCAACCAAAACCTCAAATTTACACTAATTTAAATGTCTAAATCCATATATAAACTTATATTTAACTCAAAACCAGTAGAAATCACTTACCCAAATCTTGGTGACGAAAATGGCGCTCAAAAGTTGCTCCAAGTCGGCTCCCATGGAAGAAAATGAGGTTAAATGAGCCAAAAGCCGATTTTCAAAGATCACTGCCCAAACGACCCTTTTATGCGAACACAACCACAGCTCCACGATCGGATAGGGCAAATCTGCTGCCTCCAAATTCCTCATATGCATTCGCATGAAATTACACTACGATCGCATAGGCCCAGGTCTCCTTCATCTGCGATCGCATTCAGCCTATTGCGATCGCATAGACCAATTCCAGCCCCCTCAACTCTTGCTCTATGCGATCGCATACTCTCCCTTGCGATCGCGTTGAGTAAAAATCTGATGCACATATACCACCAGTAAACCAACAGTCCTCACGAGGCGAAAATCGATCCATTAACCATCTGGAATCCACTTGAGGCTTCAAATCATATCAAACAACACTAAAATCATGAATTACACCCCAATTCAAGCTTAATGAACTTTGAAATTTTAAACTTCTATTTCTGATGTTTAGACCTATCAAATCATGTCTGATTGACCTCAAATTTTGCACACAAATCATATTTGACATTACGGACCTACTCCAACTTTCGGAATTGGATTCCGACCCCGATATCAAAAAGTCAACCTCCGGTCACACTTCTAAAAAACCTTCAAATTTCTATCTTTAGCCAAATGGCTTCAAAATGACCTACGGACCTCCGAATTTACTTCCGATCATGCTCCCAACTCCAGAATTACCATATGGAGCTATTCCCAGACTCGGAATCCCAAACGGACATCGATAACACTAAAATGCACTTCAAGCCAAACTTAATAAATTCCTTCTAAAATGCTAACTTCCACAGTAGGCGCCAAAACGCTCCTGGGTTATCCAAAACCCAATCAGGGCATACACCCAAGTCCGAAATCATCATACGAACCTGCTGGAACCTTCAGATCCTGATTCCGAGGTTGTTTACTAAAAATTTCAATCCTAGTTCATTCTTTCAACTTTATGCTTCTCAAATGAGAGTTTTCATTTAAATTTAACTCTGACCTTCCTGAATTTAAATTCCGACCATGCGAACAAGTCACAATACCTGAAATGAAGCTACTCATGGACTCAGACTGCTGAACGACGCGCTAGGGCTCGAAACGACCGATCGGGTCATTACAGTTCTGGACTGCCAGTTGTAGCTTACTTTGTATTATTCCATGATTTCTTACTCTCAGCCTTTATTTATGTTTATTTCTCACTGGGTCGGAGTACTCACATTACTCCCTGCACCTTGTGTACAGATCCAGGTATCCCATAGGCTGAGTGAGGTTTTGTTTAGCTGAGCAGCAATATTCAGGAGCATCGAGGTAGCTGCATGACGTTCGCAGCCTTGATCTCTCCCCTCTATCTCTATCTTTTATTCCGCATTTCTTAGAAATACTTTATAGTAGGTTGAAATTCTATATTAGAGGATCATATTCGTGACACCGTATCCCATTTGGGGCTATGTTGCAGTATTTTGTTAAACTTCCACATATTTCATCATTTTTTACCTAGACTTTTAATATAACGGCTTAGTAATTTTCCCCTGTATTTTATTTCTATAATTTGTTTAAGTTGGGAAATGTTGTTGAAAGGTCGGGGTTGCCTAGCAGTGTGTTGGGCGCCATCATGACCGGGGTTGGGGTCGTGACACATGTGTATCTGGAAATTTAGAACTTGCCTTGAATGTGGATTGGGGCAAAATTCTAGGTAGATCTTTGAGTTAAGAAATGAACGTAGGCCTTCTTTGCTAAGCCATAACCTAAATTGACCTACCTTAATGATTTTTATCCCTGGTTAGCCCAGTTGAGCCTAAATAAATTATCTCTTACTTTGTTGATCACCAAACTTTACCCCTTAGCTTGTTTGTTGTTATGACTTATTCTTTGTTCACCTAATTCCCTTTTGGGCACTTTAAGAATTGATCGGAATGTAAAAATCTAGGCATGAGGTGTAATTATAAAAAAAATTGGTGAAAGAATAATTTTTTTAAGTTGTCAATCTTTTGAGATGTTTCCATGAGAACTAAAAAGATAATTGCGTCTGAAATTCTCAAAAAAAAAAAAAATAAAGAAGAAGGGAGAGGATAGCAGCAAAGAAATGTCGGCATCTCCATAAAAAAATTATGAAAGAGATGAAACAAAATAGAGGTTATTGTTTAAATCAGAGCAAAGACAATTGTGCTTAAGTGATAAAATAAAGTGTAGTGCCTATAGGGAATTGAATTCACTATTATCCATATGTATAATACCTATCCCTAAACCTATACTACAACCTTGCGAAAGTCCTACATGATCTCGACTCAAAGACTCCTACATTAGTGGAGAACCACATGATAGTCAAGCATATGGTAATTTCTAGTAGCTTGAGGTACTTCTTTGCTGAGAGTGAGTGAATTTTTCTATCTATGCCCTTTTTTTTTAATCTACATCTATATATTGTGTGATATGTGGGCATCTCTCTTCATTTGGTGAGAAACACTGGGGATTAGGAAATATTATGATTTCAGTTCTCAATAGGTGAATATGAGTACGGTTAAAAGTTGTATGAGCTTGTGAACTGGTCTTAGTTACTTCTTCTTTGGCGAGCGTTCTCATGATTCTGGTTAAATTGTTTAGATTTTATGTTTAGTTATTTTATTTGCTCGAGGACGAGCACAATTCTAAGTGTGGGAGAATTTGAAAAGCGTGTTTTACTCGAATTTTAAATATATATGTTCTTTGTAAAAATACAAGAACTACCATATTTATTCCATACTTTTTTCTAAATTATGCAGGAAAAGTTAAAAAAGAATTGGTCCGGGAACGAGAAGATTACAGAGGAAAAAGTAGAAAAACGGACAAGTAAAGCAAAGTAAAATATGGTACTAAAGAAAGACGTTGTATAAACTGATCTGCCATGACAAAGGACAACCAGCCCACAATCGGCTACAACAAACTATAACCGATCCATAACCAAAGAAGCTCATAACCAAGCATAACAAGGCACAACCAGCCATGACAAGTTCATATCCAAAAGATAATTGAAAAGTTTGTCATGGCTTGGCTATGAAATGAGGCATCAATCGTGAATTCGGGAGGGGAGAAAAGAAGAAATCGGAGAAGTGAAATATTGAGCAGAAAGCTTTTCCTTTCTCTTTGTTCTTTAGTTTTATTTCTTTTTCATCTTTTAACCATTACACTGGCTTCATTTCTAGTTCCGGATAAATTGTAGTATTAAAAATTACTCTGGTTCCTATTTTTATTTAAATAGGAAAAATTATTCTCTTGAATATTTCTTTCTATTTTCTTATTTAATGGGCAAGATTATTTCCTATGTCGGTATTGGCTCCATTATGGAGTAACTTTTCTTGTGTTGGGAGAAAGATGGATCTTAATATTTCTATATAATAGTAGATATTATTCCTCAAATTCACATGCTTGAGTTAGAAATTATTTAATTTTTATCTGCTTTTACAATTAGATGTTATTTAACTTATTAACATCTATCTATCTTGTATTACATATTAACTGTTTATTAATTCTGTAATCGAGAGAGACGGAAGAAATAATATAGTTAAGTGTAGTATTGATACATATTAATATTTATTGAGTAACATCTATCTATTTTATGTTATAATTAATCTTACACTTATTTGTAATCGAGAGAGGCGAATAATATAATAATCAATTATAACAAGTAAAGTAATCGAAAGGGACTTACTAACAAGAGTGTGTTTTAGTTCAATCATATATTTCTGGTTCTTTAATATTACTAGTTTGAAGATTAATTTGTATAACCGAAAGGAGTGTAATTAATTATTCAACTTAAGTAACAATATATATTTGTAATCATGAGAGGCATTTATACATTTTTGAGAAATAAAAATTGAAGAATAATAATTCTACTATATAAAAATATTAAGTGAAGTCAAGACCCCAACACCTTTTTATTATATTTGTGAAAAATAAAATATTTTCTATTTTTCCATTCGTGCATTATTAGTTAGTTAATTTAAAACTCAACTCTTTCTGATTTTCTCAAATAGTAACTAAAAAAAGAAACATCTGTAGAATAGATAAACCAATCTCTGTGGGTTCGACATCTTTCTATACAATTATATGACAGAGTACGAGTTAAAATTTGTATACGCTAGACACTCGTTAGATATTTTAGAATTGTGTGCATGTTTAATTTAGAGCCCCGAGGGCTCAGGTGAGTTTTGAATAGGCTTCGGAGTGAGTTTGGACTTAAAGAAAATTGTTGTTGCAGTTGGTATGCGTTACAGGTTCTGATCTCGCAATTGCAAGGTCAGGCTTTGAAATTGTGAGCCTAGCAGACTTGAAAATTGCGAGGGCTTGATCGTATTTGTGAATAAAGTACATGCCTGCCTTGTTCGCATTTGCAAACCTTTGTTTGCAATTCTGAAGCCATCAGGAAGGGGCAGTCATCCAAATTGCGACAAAATGCTCGCAATTGCGAAAGGAGAAGACATGTAGTTGCAATTGCGAAGCCTGTCTCACATGTGCAAAGATCCTTTTGCATTTGCGACGTTTGCACCTGAACAAAACATCATTTGGACGGGATTTCTGTAAGGCCCCGGAAAGTTTCGCTAAATAAACTGTGCTTTCTTGGGGCTACGTAGGATAATTATAATATTTTATGTACTATGAACATGGTTTACATCGTTTGGATTTGGTAAATATGTGTATAAGTCTCATGGTAAGTAATTCGGGGTCCAAGGAAAGGCCTAAGTCTAAGAAAAATTAGAAGAGTCCATAAAAGGATAAAATTCCCAATGATCTTTCACTAGTCCATACTTTGAACGAGCATATCTAAATATCTATAAGGTTGTAGGTGATGTGCAACCTATCAAATTAAAGGTCTTCGAGTTTAGTTTCCAACGCTTCAAACCGTTCGTCATTTGAACGTTCCTACACAAAGTTATGATCAAATTACCAAAAGCTGGAAAAATGCAATTTTGCGGTCGAATCTGCAATCGCAGAAGCAACTCTGCAGACCGCAATAACCATTCTGCGATCGCAGAATGGTCGCAGAATGAGGCAGAACAGCCCAGTTCTGGGCAACGAGTTCTGCGACGAATCCGCGGCCCGCATACCCATTGTGCGGTCAGTTCTGGGATCGCATAGTTGACATCGTAGGGTTAATTTTCTAATTTTTATAACCCGACCCCATTTTGATATATAGCCTTTAGGGCTTCATTTGGGGTCATTTTCTATTGATTTTAGAGAGAGGTGAGAGCATATTAGAGAGAGAAGGAGGAACCCAACATTTAAATCATCCAAATCTTGCATTAATCTTCAAGAATCAAAGAACCCAATCACAAGTTCTTCATCTAACAGGTAAGATTCTATACCCTAGATTTTAATTTCGAGTTTTGAGTATAAGATGGGATATTGAGGTATGATTCTTGGGAGAAATACTATTATGTATTCATGCATGTAAAACTTAGGTTTATGGGAAGATTTTTTAACATAAATAAGTAAAGATTTGGTTGGGAAATATAGGAAAACCTAGAAAAAAAGAGATTTGAGATTTAGATGCTCAACTAGTATTTGATAAAATGCTAAAATGAGCTGAAACCATGAATACTTTTCTAATTTGTATTCAATTTTGTTATGTCTCAAACTAAATTGGAATTTCTAGAATTTTCGGAACGTGACGAGGTATGTATGGCTAAAACTCCCTCTTCTTAGAAATTGAGCTCCCATGGTGCCCCTGCGTATGTTGTAAGTACGGAATTTGATTTATGTCGTATTCATTATTTCAAAAGATTTGGGGTGTTGCAAGAACATATGTGAAAGATGTACCTCAATGTGTTTAATACGTTATTCTTGGTAAATGAGGATATGTAAAAAATGGGAACCATGTGCTAAAATGCCTACACTTCAAGTCAAGTTTAAATTGAGGTTTTGATGCCAAATTGTGTGAGAAAACTCTTTATGGTTGATCCTCCGAGTTATGTGTACGAAATGTATTTGATTGATTATGTGTAGTTGTTGGTGATTTACAAATATGTTTGAAAGTGAAGTAAGTGACTGTGTAAATGTGGTAAGATTGAACTTTGGATTCTTGCTGTCATTGGTACTTTACAAGAATTGGTGTTGTGACCCTATAATTGCAAAAGATGCATTCAAATATTATCAAGGTGCCATTTTTGATAACTTAAAAAGGGTGCAAGGAATATGAATCATGTATTGAAATGCTAAGACCTTAAATTGAGAATTGAGTTGCATATCTTATGCCAAACTATGTGAAATCCTCTATGTGTAGAGATGTTTAAAGTAATCAACTGAATTTGCGAAATAGAGTGTGTCCAAAGTGCCGAGAACTTGAATTATAATTGTATAATATCATGATTGAAAAAGAAGGATTCAAGAATAATTGGTGTAATTATTTGCTTATGCCTTCGATGTGTGTTTTTATTACAGCTTGGTGTATCCCCTCTATTGATTTGGAAGAATCCATTGTGTTTAAGGTTCCATTGTCAATAAACTTGAGGTGTATGATTTATGAGATATTGTATATGCCGAGGATTCATGTTTCCTCTCATGTGTATTTGACATCTTGAATTAAATGGCTTGTTGTTGAAATTGATAATTGACGTGAAATATGTGGAAATGATGTGAAATGTGGGAAATAAGAGACTGAGTTATGAAATGTGGCCTAGTGCTAAGTATGCCATAATGATGGTGGCCCCATGTGCCGATTCATTGATATGTGAACCTATGGACGGGCTATGAAACGCATAGGTGTATACTATAATAGGTGGGACCTATGGACGGGCTATGAAACGCATAGGTGTATACTATAATATGTGGGACCTATGGACGGGCTATGAAACACATAGGTTTATAATATAATATATGGGACCTATGGACAGGCTATGAAGCGCACAAGTGTATAATATAATATATGGGACCTATGGACGGGCTATGAAGCGCATAGGTGTATACTATAATATGTGGGACCTACGGACGGGCTATGAAATACATAGGTGTATAATATAATATGTGGGACCTATGGATGGGCTATGAAACGCATAGGTGTATAATATAATACGACGTGTGAACCCTATGGACGGGCTATGAAACACATTGCTACGTGATCCCTTTTATTTGATAATGTTGTGATCATTTAAAGTTTTTAAGTTTTACTTGTGATTTCATTATTCTTGATTGATAGTTCTTTCTAATTATATGATGTTTAGTTATACATACTAGTGCTATTCAATGACACTAACGTCCCTTTTGCCCGGTGCGCTACATTCGTGTTATGATTGTAGGTGGTTCCATAGCAGGCAGTGTTGGCCGCAGCCAGTGACGCATCTTCCTTTCAGCTGAGTTGGTGAGTCCCACTTCATTTCGGGGCCCGGTACGATTGTTTATCATGTACTTTGTATTTAGAGGTATAGCCGAAGCTTTGTTGCCGGCATTTCCACATTATTCTTCAGTTATATTTAGAGGCTCCGTAGACAGGTTGTGGGTAGTGTCAGGTATTTGAAATTAAAATAGAAATATTAATGTTTGGCAATGACGTATAAAAACTTGTAATACCTTTGAGGTGGCGGATGAAGTTGCTAATGAAAATGAAATGGAAATCGTTAATTTTATATTTATAGAATTTGATTAATGGAGTCCATCTCCTATTTATTCATGAGTTAGTTTGGGTAGAATGAGACCTAACAGGCTTGCTCGATCGGGTTTACTCGGTTTAGCGGTGGTCGCGCTCCTCGAATTTTGGGGCGTGATAAATTTGGTATCAGAGCCTAAGGTTTTAAAGTGTCCTAGGATGTCTCGGAGCCGTGTCTAGTAGAGTCCTTCTTATCGGTGTGTTGTCGACCACATCTATAAGTTGGAGGCTATTCGGACATTTAGGAATTTCACCCTTCTTTGATACTCAAATCGTGCAATAGAGCTTAGGTTAGTGAGCTAATTTTCTCTCTAAGTCTTATTCTCAAGATTTGGTAACCTTGATGCCATAATCTGTGAATTTGAAGCATGTAATAAGGGATTGATCCCACCATTGAGTCCGAGTGAATTGCCCAAGGACTTGTTAGGAAAATGTGTTGAGCCATGGAGGGATTAGTAGAACTTGTTATTAAGGGGAGTACCCTTGTTCCTATTAATGTCACTGCATCACCAGATCATGTAGTATATCATCAGTATGTTACCAATGTATGTTATAGATGTGGAGTCGCAGTGCATCAGTTAAGGCACTACCCCGCAAATCTAGAGTCAGCAAGCAAGTGACCCATTAGTACGCCATTCTGACCCTATCACAGGAAGATCTTGTGTCGCAATAATTTTCGTGTCCACTTGAGATATCCCGTAGCAAGTAGCTCACTTGGTTTCTTATATTGTGGTTGCCCATGATGTGGTATTGTATTGCAGTTTGGAAGTTAGTATAGCATAAGCATGTCCATTTCATAACGAGTGATGATTTTCTCCTTATACCTCCACAACGTGTTAATTGTGTTCCTTGGTTAGTGAATTCATTGATGTAGTTCCCAACAATTATTCGATGACCATAAGAGAACATGCCCTTCTATGTGTCACTATGACACTTCCTTTCTCAAGTCAAAATCTATGGAGAATTCATCATGAACATCTGCAAACCCTCCATGATTATTTTGCATACATCATGAGCATATTGATTTGAAAGACAAGTGGTTGTATCTTTAGTTCCCTCGTATATGATCAATTATCAGGAAGGGTTAAGCTGTCTGAAATATGATAATCTCATAAGCGTTCAACTTCTTTTCATCCTCATGGTCTTGTGCCATAGATTCCATGTGTCAAGTAATGTTAAGAGTGTAATTCGACTTCATGTATTTTGAAATCCATATCGCATTCAAGGTGCCAAAGTATTTTTATTCTTGATAAACGAAATTACCCTTCACTCTAGAAAACGAGTGGTTCACGTACTTGAGTATTTCTCCTTAATGGTTCCTATTTCTAATGTACGAGTTACCTCGATGCCTTAATTATCTAATAGTTGATGTCATCACAATGATTAACCATATCAGCATCGCTAATAG
This sequence comes from Nicotiana glauca, assembly GCA_026770625.1. Lineage (NCBI taxonomy): Eukaryota > Viridiplantae > Streptophyta > Magnoliopsida > Solanales > Solanaceae > Nicotiana > Nicotiana glauca. The sequence continues at coordinate 70,927 of MU718182.1, forward strand.
AAATCCTCTTGTCTCTTAGCATGTAACTTTATGGAATGCCCTACTCAGTGCCTAAATGGATTCATGAATAGTTCCAAGCCCAATCTTGAACTCTGTTGTTCCTTACTGTATTAGATCTATTGGGTATTGAAGTTTCAAACATGTCAAAGGATAAGTCTCCACGTGTGATCCCATATATTCGATAGGTAATTTTATCGTCAGTTTATGATAGCATGTCCTAGGGTGGTTGTTGAAGGTCATCAATGGTTTAGTATGAGTGTTCATGTAGAGATTTAGAGTTTAGAAAGGTGAAGGGGTTATTCTCAATACTTTCCCCTAAAGATGTTAGGTGAGTTGATAAAGAAGGTTGCATAAGTGTAGTTCACATTAGGTCGTGCTATGAGTATGATGTATACCATCGTTGTACTATATGTATTCTGTGTTTTCATATGCCTATGTCTAAGAAGGTAGTGATAAAAGAGGGATGTGAATTGATTTGATTGAACTATATGATCATGGTAATATCCAATATGGTGCACTACTGGCAATAATCATCGTGGCTTGACTTCATATGGATTGTTGATTGAAATGAAATTATATTCTTTTTGATGAACACCTTTATGATTACATTAATGGCTGATAAGGACTATTATGAACACATGTTTGTTTGGTTACTATGAAATGATATTCTTGATGGTATGATGCCATGTGATGGAATTGTGGGTTGATGTTGTTACCATGAATTGTAATATTTGGTGGAATGTAAATTATACAGTGGAAATTATTAAAGGAAAAGTCAATGGATAGTTAACTCATGCGAGGTGTCTATCTGTCATACTTGTTAAGTATGTTTGGGAGTTGATATTATTTCCGAGAATGTGTCATGATAGAGCTTGTAAGTTGAGAAGGTCATCTGGAAGGCTGAAAGTGTCGTGGAAGGAAAATATCTTTGCTTGATTGAATATACATTAGTTTTGACTTGAAAGGTACTATATAAGTGTTTTGTTCTAAAACTGTGCAGTCCATGTAATGGTAACCTTAAGGTAATGTAGTGCTTGTAATACTTAGATTAGTAATATTGATATATACATTGTGGTGCTCTGTCTAGTTGTGGATGTGTTGTTAAGACGATTTTGGTGATTCTCTGGCAGGTGGATAGGCCTAGTTACAAAGGAGACTCTGCCGAAATTTCTAAAAAAATTTAGGAGTTAGTCAAAATTTAAGGTCTTGTGATAGGTAAGAAAGGAGATTTATTATATTAAGCATTCAAGTTAGACTCTACTCCTCATTCGAGGACGAATGATCCTGGGGGGGGGGGGGAATGTAAGGTCCCGAAAAATTTTGCTAAATAAACTGTGCTTTCTTGGTGCTACGTATGATAATTATAATATTTTATGTGCTATTAACATGTTTTACATCCTTTGGATTTGGTAAATATGTGTATAAGTCTCATGGTAAGTAATTTGGGGTCCAAGGAAAGGCCCAAGTCTAAGAAAAATTGGAAGAGTCCATAATAGGCTAAAATTCCTAATAATCTTGCACTAGTCCGTATTTTGAACGAGCATATATAAATATGTATAAGATTTCAGGTGATGTATAACCTATCAAACAAAAGGTTTTCAAGTCTAGTTTCCAACGCTTCAAACCGTTCATCATTTGGACATTCCTACACAAAGTTATGATCAAATTACAAAAAGCAAGAAAAATACGATTCTGTGGTAGAATCTGCGATCGCAGAAGCAACTCTGCGGACCGCAAAAACCATTCTGCGATCGCAGAATGGTCGCAGAATGAGGTAGAATAGCCCAGTTCTGGGCAACAAGTTCTGCGACGAATCTGTGGCCCGCATACCCATTCTGCAGTCAGTTCTGCGATCACATAGTTGACCTCGGAGGGTTAATTTTCTAATTTTTATAAACCGACCCCATTTTGATATATAGCCTTTGGTGCTTCATTTGGGGTCACTTTCTATTGATTTTAGATAGAGGTGAGAGCATTTTAGAGAGAAAAGGAGGAACTCAACATTTAAATCATCCAAATCTTGCATCAATCTTCAAGAATCAAAGAACCCAATCACAAGTTCTTCATCTAAGAGGTAAGATTCTATACCCTAGGTTTTAATTTCGAGTTTTGAGTATAAGATGGGATATTGAGGTATGATTCTTGGGAGAAATACTATTATGTATTCATGCATATACAACTTAGGTTTATGGGAAGATTGTTTAACATAAATAAGTAAAGATTTGGTTGGGGATTGAAGGAAAACCTTGAAAAAAAGAGATTTGAGATTTAGATGCACAACTAGTATTTGATAAAATGCTCAAATGAGCTAAAACCATGAATACTTTTCTAATTTGTGTTCAATTTTGTTATTTCTCAAACTAGATTGGAATTGCTAGAATTTCTGGAACATTGTAGTAACTTAAGGAAAGCTTAGACGAGGTATGTATGACTAAAACTCCCTCTTCTTAGAAATTGAGCTCCCATGGTGCCCCTGCGTATGTTGTAAGTACGGAATTTGATTTATGTAGTATTCATTATTTCAAAGGATTTGGGGTGTTGCAAGAACATATGTGAAAGATGTACCTCAATGTGTTTATTACATTATTCTTGGTAAATGAGGATATGTGAAAAATGGGAACCATGTGCTAAAATGCCTAGACTTCAAGTCAAGTTTAAATTGAGGTTTTGATGCCAAATTGTATGAGAAAACTCGTTATGGTTGATCCTCCGAATTGTTCTTATGTGTACGAAATGTATTTGATTGATTGTGTCTAGTTGTTGGTAATGTACAAATATGTTTGGAAGTGAAGAAAGTGACTGTGTAAATGTGGTAAGATTGAAATTTGGATTCTTGCTGTGGTTGGTACTTTACATGAATTGGTGTTGTGACCCTATAATTGCAAAAGATACATTCAAATATGATCAAGGTGCTATTATTGATAACTTAATAAGGGTGCAAGGAATATGAATCATGTATTGAAATGCCAAGACCTTAAATTGAGAATTGAGTTGCATATATTATGCCAAATTATGTGAAATCCTCTATGTGTAGATATATTTAAAGTAATCAAATGAATTTGGGAAATAGAGTGTGTCCAAAGTGCAGAGAACTTGAATTATAATTGCATAATGTCATGATTGAAAAAAAGGATTCAAGAATAATTGGTGTAATTATTTTCATATGCCTTTGATGTGTGTTTTTATTACGGGTTGGTGTATCCCCTCTATTGATTTGGAAGAATCCATTGTGTTTAAGGTTCCATTGTCAATAAAGTTGAGGTGTATGATTTCTGAGATATTATATATGCCGAGGATTCATGGTTCCTCTTATGTGTATTTGACATCTTGAATTAAATGGTTTGTCGTTGAAATTGATAATTGATGTGAAATATGTGGAAATGATGTGAAATGTGGGAAATAAAAGATTGACTTATGAATGTGGCCTAGTGTTATGTATGCTGTAATGATGGTGGCCCCATGTGTCGATTCATTGATATATGAACCTATGGACGGGCTATGAAACGCATAGGTGTATACTATAACAGGTGGGACGTATGGACGGGCTATGAAACGCATAGGTGTATATTATAATATGTGGGACCTATGGGCGGGCTATGAAACACATAGGTGTATAATATAATATGTGGGACCTATGGACAAGCTATGAAACGCATAAGTGTATAATATAATATGTGGGACCTATGGACGGGCTATGAAACGCATAGGTGTATACTATAATATGTGGGACCTATGGACGAGCTATGAAACGCATAGGTGTATAATATAATATGTGGGACCTATGGACGGGTTATGAAACACATAGGTGTATAATATTACACGACGTGTGAACCCTATGGATGGGCTATGAAACGCATAAGTGTATAATTTGATATGTGAACTCATTGGATGGGCTATGAAACACAACTTAGAGGTATGAAAATTTATGTGAAAGCTATGTGATCTCTTTTATTTGATAATGTTGTGATCATTTAAAGTGTTTAAGTTTTACGTGTGATTTCATTATTCTTGTTTGATAGTTCTTTCAAATTAGATGGTGTTTAGTTATACACACTAGTGCTATTCAATGGCACTAACGTCCCTTTTGCCGGGGGCGCTACATTCGTATTATGATTGTAGGTGGTTCCATAGCAGACAGTGTTGGTCGCAGCCAGTGACGCATCTTCCTTTCAGCTTAGTTTGTGAGCCCCACTTCATTTCGGGGCCCGGTACGATTGTTTATCATGTACTTTGTATTTAGAAGTATAGCTGGAGCTTTGTTGCAGGCATTTTTACATTATTCTTCAGTTATATTTAGAGGCTCCGTAGACAGGTTGTGGGTAGTGTCGGGTATTGAAAATTAAAATAGAAATATTGATATTTGGAAATGACGTATAAAAACTTGTAATACCTTTGAGGTGGTGGATGAAAATGAAATGGAAATCGTTAATTTTATGTTCATAGAATTTGATTAATGGAGTTCATCTACTATTTATTCATGAGTTAGTTTGGGTAGAATGAGACCTAACAGGCTTGCTCGGTCGGGTTTACTCGATTGAGCGCCGGTCACGCTCCTCGAATTTTGGGGCGTGACAATTTCAACTTCATTCTTCATAATTCCGTACCCTAAGCATCCCTAGGCGATTTTTCAAAGACTCAAACTTCTCCAAATCATAAGTAAGTGATTTCTAACTCATCTTCTTCAATCTAATTCATCTTTTTACATATTTTCACTTCAAAATATAGGGATTTTCATGGGAAATTGAGTGCTTTTGGGGTAGAACTTAAGATTTTTTAATTTTGGGCAATTGGACCTTAATTTGAGGTCCAATTTCAAAATTAATTGCATATTTGAGTTCATGGGTGAATGGGTGATTGGGTTTTGGTTCGAACTTCGGGTTTTGACCAAGTGGGCCTGGAGTCAATTTTTGACTTTTTGGGGAAAACATTTGAAAATCTATATTCCTGCATTAGAATTAGTTTATTTAGCATTTATTGATGTTATTAAGTAAATTATGACTAGATACAAGTGGGTTGCAAGTGGAATCGAGAGGTAAAGCGGTAATTGAGGCTTAATTTTTATTCGTGGAATTGAGGTAAGTGTTTGGTCTAACCTTAGCTTGAGGGAATAGGTGGTCTTATTTGCTACGTGATAGTGTTGAGTATGACGTATAGGTGTGGTGAAGAGTATCTATACGTCGGTGTCAAGCATGCCCATGAGTCTTATACCATGATTGTTGTGACTCTAATATGTACCGTCCATACTTAAATTAATGATTGTCAATGTTTAACAAGGCTTATGAAAGTTTCTTGGTAATTGGCTATTGTTGGGTATTGGCTCAAGTTGAAATTTATTTTTGTAAAATAACTATTAAAACGATATTGGTTATAGCTGATTCCCTTACCGGGGTGTTATTATTTATATTGTTGATTCCCTTGCCGAGACGTATTGTTTTTATTGTTTGAGTGAGGAAGAGTGTAAAATACGAAAGGTGATGGCGTGCATGATATTGTAAGTGAGTGTTAAAGCACGAAGGGTGATGTCTTACCGATATTGTGAGTGTTAATTGCACTAAGGGTGATGTCGTGCCATGATTATGAGAATTAATGCACGAAGAGTGATGTCGTGTCGATTATGTTGATTCTTACGGTGAGGACGAGAGTAAGAGCACGAAGGGTGATGCCATGCATGTGTTATTATTTTCCTTATTCCTGTTGATATAATTATGGTGTTCGTTATGCTGCTCTATTGAATTTTTGTTAGTACTTGATATTCCCCGCAACATGTTTCCCCTTCTCATCTTCACATGTTATTTCCTGTTTTTATTATCCGTTTCTATATGATTTAACTGCATGAGTTTATATGGTTGTCGTGTCCTAGCCTCGTTACTACTTCGCCGAGGTTAGCCCCGACACTTACCGGTACATGGGGTTGGTTGTACTGATACTACACTCTGCACTCTTTTGTGTAGATTTCAGTGTCGGACCTGGTGACTAGCTTGAGGTAGCTGCCTTCAGTCCAGGGAGACCAAGGTAGATCTGCTGGCGTCCGTAGAGCCAGAAGTTTCCTTTTTCCCGCTTTAGCTTTTGCTGTCTCTTTTCATTCCGAGAACAGTTGTACTTTCTTTCTAAACCTGTGTTTGTAGAAATTTGTAGATGTTCATAAAATTATGACACCAAATTCTTGAGTAGACATCTATTAGAGTATTTGAATTTGTTATGACACTTCTGCACTTTTCATCTTCTTAGCTTTAGTTACTGTTTATATCTATTTGGGTTGATTGCTAATATGTCGAAATTATAGTATTTGGCTTGCCTAGTTTTACGAGTAGGCTCTATCACAACTCCCCATCGTGATAATGACTCCTCATAGAGTCATACAGTTTTAATACTCCACACCCTTTTATAAGTTCAAAGAGTAGAAAAAAACTGAAACTTCATGTCGAGCACTATTTTAAAAAAAAAAAATCATTAACCTAATATTTACTCACTGTAAAAATAAATTAGTAAGTGTAATACATATCCTCAAAAAACATTATAGATGAATGTAATCAAGATTTTGATTTTTTAATTTACCAGAAGCAGTTACGCTCCTCTTGCAATGATCGATCTGGAACTATATTCACGAAAAAACTTCTTCATTTACTGGCCTTCAGAACATGTGATCTCCTTTGCAACTTATATATATACCCTTTTTGAATTGATAGATTGCATTAAGTTCTTACAATTGTTAAAAAAATTCATTACCTTTCTCTATTATAACAACATAACAAAGTTAAAGTGCATTCATCATAACATATATAGATATATATAGATTTTCCTCAACAAGTAAGTTTTCATAAGAAGAAAAACATTGACTTTCAATACTTACATGATGAAAATGAGGGACTAGTTAACAAAAGAAGTTTTTACAAGATGTAAACAAATTTTGGAGTAGTCCTCCTTCCGAGTTACTAACACGAAGTTTGTTTTAAAGGAAGAAATTTGATGATACCTAGCAGCGTTGTAAACTTGAGCATGGAACCAAAACTTGCCAGATTCAAAACCAAGATATATGACTAAATCAACACGTGTGATGACCTTTTGGGTCATCACTTATTTTAAATGTAAATTCTACATTTCGAGGCCTTAAAACCTTCTTTCTATCTCACTTCGACTTGGGTGCACAGTCCAGGTGCGTAGCCGGAAAGCCAATATGTGAAAATCTGAAAAAAAAATAAAATTTTGGCTTTAAAATAAATTTAAGTTGACTTCGGTCAATATTTAGGTAAATAAACCAGGACCCGTAATTTGACGGTCCCGGAGGGTCCGTAGAAAAATTTGGGCTTGGGCGTGTGCCCGGAATCGAATTTCGAGGTCCCAAGCCAGAGAAATGAATTAAAGAAATTGTTTTCTGAAATTATTTATGAGTTTTGAAAATGAAATGTGATTCAAACTTGATGGTATCGAGCCCGTATTTTGGTTTCGGCGTCCGGTACAAGTCTTATATATGATTTAAGATAAGTGTGTAAAATCTAGTAAGAAACGGACTTGAAATGACGTGAATCGTATCGTATTTGAGAAAATTGGAAAATTTAAACTTCTTGAGAAATTTCATGATTTTGATGTTAAATTCATAGTTGTTGATGTTATTTTAGTGATTTGAATGCACGAGCGAGTCCGTATGATATTTTTAGGTTGGTTTGCATATTTGGTTTGGAGTCCCAAGGTCTCGGGTGAGTTTTGGATAGGCCGCGGGTGGATTTTGGACTTGGAAAATTGCAGGTTTTTAGCTGGTGTGAACAGGTCTGCAGGCTTCGCATTCACAAATGCGAGTTCGCAAAAGCGAGGGCTTGGTCGCAAATGTGAACTAGCCTAGGCCATCCTTCCCTCGCAAATGCGAGTTTTCTATCGCAAATGCCATGACCTCCTAGTCACTGCCTTAGTCGCAAATGCGACTACACATTTGCAACTTCTCATTTGCGAGTGGTCTATCACAAATGCGAAGAAGACCGAAAAATAGACTGGGTTGCAAATGCAACATTTTTGTTCGCAAATGCGAAGGTCTCATAATTTTGAAAGGTTCGCAATTGCGAACCCTGGTCGCAATTGCGACATCAGAGACCTGTAAAATCACACTTAGACGAATTTTAACCCATTTTCATATCTTCTCAAAACATAAACACTCTAGGGCAATTTTTCAAAGGCATCTTGTGACGACCCGATCTGTCGTCTCATGAGTTACCACTCCGTTTTCCCCATTTTCTGCTTCTTTATGCTTCATTATCAGTGTCTTGTGTGATCGAGTTAGTTCGGGTTGATTTTTGAAGGAAATGAGATACTTAGTCTCTTTAAGGAAGGCTTAGTTTGGAAAAATCAACCGGATGTTGACCTATGAGTTAGATGGCTCGGATGTGATTTTCGGTGATTTGGTTAGCTTCGGGGGATGATTTATTACTTTTGAGTGTGATCGGAAGTGGTTTTGGAGATCCGGTATAGAATTAGGCTTGAACTGGCGAAGTTAGTATTTTGGCGAATTCCGGTTGATAGGTGAGATTTTGATCTGAGGGTCAAAATGGAATTCCGAGAGTTGTAGTAGCTTCGTTAGGTGATTTGGGATGTGTGTGCAAAATTTCAGGTCATTCAGAGGTAATTTGGTTGGGTTTTTGATCGAATGCGTGTTTGGAAGTTTTAGAAGAACTTAGGCTTGAATTCGATGTAATTTGATGGTTTTGGTGTTGTTTGAGGTATTTTAATAATTGAAACAAGTTTGAATGATGTTAAAGGAGGTGTTGGTGCTTTTGGTTGAGGTCCCGGGGGCCTCGGGGTGATTTCGGATGGTTAACAGGAAGTTTTGGACTTGTGAAATTGGAAATTTGCTGCTGCTTCAGGTATTTTCACTTCTGCGGATTTGGGACCGCAGATGCGGTCTCGCAGATGTGGAAGGGGAGGTTGCAAGTGCGAAATTTGGCTTGGGGAGTTGTTTTCACAGAAGCGGACGAGGAGCCGCATCTGCGGTATCGTAGATGCGGCATTGGTATCACAGAAGCAGAAGGTCAAGGGAAGGCCTGGGATCGCAGGTGCGGATTGGGTACCGCATCTGCGGAGCCGCAGATGCGGGATTTTGACCGCAGAAGCAGTTTTGGACTTTAATGAATTTTCGCAGAAGCGGAATGTTGACCGCGGAAGCGGTAACTTAACCGCAGAAGCAGTGATGTCTAGGCAGGAGTTATTAAAGTTCATCTTCGCGAATTTTTGAAGGGGTTTTTATTCTAACTCCGGACTTGGAGTATTGTGGGCGATTTTGAACATGGTTTTCAAGGAGCTTCGATAAGGTAAGAATTCTTGGACTTAAAACATGATTTTATGGTGCAAATACATGGGTTAGGGATGAAAACTTAAGAAATTAATGGTCCAAAATGGTGGTTTAGGGCTTGAAACTTAAGAGAGCAAAAATTGGGATTTGTGGGGTTATTTGGACTCTGATTTTGGTGTTCGTTATATGCGAAGACTCGTGGCCAGATAAGGAACCCATTGATGTAAAAAAATTTGAGCTTCCAGAAGTGGGCCTGGGGCTAGGGTTTTGCCAATTTTGCGATTTTTAATATTTTTCGATTGGGTATTGTTCCTTTGGCATATTGTGACGTATTCTTTGTGGTTTTGGTCAGATTCGACATGCGAGGAGGCCGATTTGAGAGGCAAGGGCATAGCAAGCTAGAGTTTTGGCCGGCTTGAGGTGAGTAATGAATGAAAATGATGTCCTGAGGGCTTGAAACCCCGGATTTGCACATCGTAGTGCTATATTGAGGTGACTTGCACGCCCGGTAGCGAGCGTGGGGGTAGAGTAACGTTGGGGATGGTGACTTGGTCCATCCTGATTGATGAATTTACTACGTATTTGGCTGAAATTTACTTGATATCATCATTATTTGGATAAATTGTCATATTTGGGCTTCGTGCCAACGGTTGGACCCTTCAGGGGTTGTTATTCCTGTTTCCTCACTATTTTGACAAAATACTTGGACTCAGCCTTATTGTTAAAATCCGTTTTGCAAACTCAGCCACTTTAACTCAGATTTGAAACTTAAATAATATTTCTAACGATGTTTTGGGCTGAGAACTACTATTTTATTATTGCCGAGGGCTTATGTGATTCTGGACTGAGTATGGGATCGGGCTGCGCACCGCAACAGTATTATATTGATAATGATATGAGGCAGAGGGCCTTGTTGATGCCACGAGATGGCTTGATATTGTGCTTGGGCCGTAAGGGGCCTCTCCCAGAGTCTGCACACCCCCAGTGAGCGCTGTCGACGATAAATAAATAGAGCAGGCTGCACGCTGCAACGGGTACTAGAGAGTACTGTACTATGTGTTGCATTTCTTATTTGACTGTCATTTATAAACTTATATGTTGCAGCATTTTCCATAATTGTTTTCATTGTTTTAGTGACTTTATACTACTTAGTTTAAGTTGCAGCATTTATAGATTACATTGTGCCTACTTAGGATCTCTCATTCTTAACCATTATTTATGTTTATTACTCACTGGGTCGGAGTACTCACATTACTCCATGCACCTTGCGTGTAGATCTAGGTGCATCCGAGGCTGAGTGAGGACTTTTTTGCTGACTATCATATTCCCGCGAGCATCGAGGTAGCTGCAATGGCGTCCACAACCCTGATCTTTTCATTATCTTATTGCTTTATTTCGTACTTCTTTAGAACGATATGTAGTAAGTTGATACTCATGTACTAGAGGCTCAGACTTGTGACACTGGATTTTTCGGGCTGTGTAGTATTATTGTTAATTGGGATTCCGCATGTTTTAACTCTACTTCAGATTTCCAGTATTATGACTTAGTAAATTATCCGTGTGTAATTAATCATGAATTGTATAGCAAGGGTTAAGGTTGTTAAATTAGTCGGGCTTGCCTAGAAGTGTGTTGGGCGCCATCATGACTAGGGTTGGGGTCGTGACAAGTTGGTATCAGAGCTTAGGTTACTTGGTCTCGCAAGTCATGAACCGGTTTATTAGAGTCTCGCGGATCGGTATGAAGACGTCTGTATTTATCCTCGAGAGGTTGTAGAACCTTTAGGAAAACTTCACATTCTTGAAATTCTTGTCGTGCGACTTTGTTGAACTGAGAACTAAACTTCTATTATTCTATTCTCCCACAGATGGTGAGGAGACGAGCTACCAGACGTGGCGGACGACCACCAGTACCACCCACTAAGGCCGTGGACGCGGTCGTGGTCGTGGAAGAGGCAGAGCAGCCGGGGCAACACCTGCTGATCCACCAGTTGCCCCAGCTCAGGTTCAGGCTCCAGGTGTAGACACTCCAGCAGCACCTGTTCAGGCACCAGTTGTGCCTATCGTGATTCCGGGTGTTCAGGAGGCCTTGTCATAGATCTTATCAGTTTGTACTGGCCTAGCTCAGTCAGTTTCATCCACCACTGCAACAGCTACTTCACAGGCCGGAAGAGGCATTCAGACCCCCGCTGCTCACACACCTGACCAGGTAGTGTAGGGATTTTAGACGTCGAGAGTACCTCCAGCTCAGCCGATTGCACTAGTTCAGGACTTCATCGTTCCAGCTATGCCAGACGATGAGCAGCATTGTCTTGAGAGGTTTTGTAGGCTCCAGCCTCTAACATTCAGTGGTGTTGAGGGCGAGGATGACCAGGGTTTTCTTGACAAGTGCCAGCATATGCTCCGTACAATAGAGATTCTTGAGTTGAGCGGTGTGGAATTTACTACCTTCCAGTTCTCAGGGGCTGCTTTACTTGGTGGGAGGATTTTGGAGAGGCGTAGGCCTGTTGGTGCAGCACCCCTTTCTTGGCAACACTTCTCCGCTCTATTCCTCGAGAAGTATGTACCTCAGTCCCGCAGAGAGGAGGTGCGTAGGCAGTTTGAGTGGTTGACACAGGGGGTTATGACAGTGACTCAGTACGAGATGAGGTTTTCACAGTTGGCCCGTCATGCTATTTGGATGATTCTGTCTGATCGTGAGAGGATTAGGAGATTCGTGGATAGCCTTAACTACCATCTTCGTATTTTGATGACTAGAGAGAGAGTTTTGGGTGCTATGTTTGAGGAGGTGGTGGATATCGCTCGTAAGATCGAGTCAGTTCGCCGTGGAGAGCGAGAGGAGAGGGAGGCCAAGAGGCCTCGAGGATCAAGCAGTTTCAGTAGTGCTCTGTCGAGGGGCCAGTTTCAGCGTGATAGAGTTTGTTCTTTCAAGCCTTCTCATTCGGCTCGCCTGGAGTATCGTGGGGCATTTTCAGACCGTGGTCATCATGGGTTCCAGCAGGGCATGTCTTCACTCAGTGCCCTCCCAGCTCAGAGTTCATCTCATGCCCCATCAGCCCAGGGTTCTTCTGCGCCGAGTGCGTCTGCTAGTCACTCCGGTGCGAGGGGTTCCCTTCAGTCCCCATCTCCAGCACTGGGTAGTTGTTATGAGTGCGGAGAGTTTGGTCACATGAGGAGGCAGTGCCCTCGACTTCATTGCGGTCAGTCTCAGTAGAGGGATCAGCCCTCGATGTCTGCTTCAGTTACTTCATCACCCGCCCAGCCAGCTAGGGGTGGAGGTCAGGCAGCCAGGGGTTGCCCCAGAGGTGGAGGTCGATCAGGCGGTGGCCAGGCTCATTTTTATGCTCTAACAGGCAGGGCAGATGCCATTGCCTCAGATGCTGTCATCACAGGTATTGTTTCAGTCTGCCACAGGGATACCTCTGTATTATTTGATCCCGGTTCCACCTATTCATATGTGCTTTCATATTTTGCTCATTTTTTGGGTACGCCCCGGAGTCTCTTTCTTTACATGTTCATGTGTCGACCCCGGTGGGCGATACTATAGTCATGGACCGTGTGTACCGATCATGTGTTGTGATTATTGGGGGTTCGGAGACCCGAGTTGATATATTTCTATTGGGAATGGATTGGCTATCTTTGTGTCATGCTATTATAGATTTTCATGCAAAGACAGTCACTTTGGCTATGCCGGGCATACCGCGGATCGAGTGGAAAGGTGTGACTGACTATGTCCCTAGTAGAGTTATTTCTTTCTTAAAGGCCCAACGTATGGTTGGGAAGGGTTGTCTTTCCTATTTGGCGTCTGTGAGGGATGTTGGAGCTGAGACTCCTAGCATTGATTCTATTCCAGTTGTGAGGGATTTTCTCAATGTATTTCCTGCAGACCTGCCGGGCATGCCGCCGGAGAGGGAAATTGAGTTTGGCATTGATCTGGTGTCGGGAACTCAGCCCATTTCCATCCCGCCATATCGCATGGCAACAGCAGAGTTGAAAGAATTGAAGGAGCAGCTTCAGGAACTCTTAGATAAGGGGTTCATTCGGCTGAGTGTGTCACCATGGGGGGCGCCGATTCTGTTTGTGAAGAAGAAGGATGGCTCAATGAGAATGCGCAATGCCTACAGGCAATTGAACTAAGTAATACTGAAGAACAAGTATCCCCTGCCTCGCGTTAATGATTTATTTGACCAGCTTCAGGGAGCGAGGGTGTTTTCCAAGATTGATCTCCGTTCTGGTTATCACCAGTTGAAGATCAGGTATTCAGATATTCATAAGACTGCTTTCAGGACTAGATATGGTCACTATGAGTTTCTTGTCATGTCTTTCGGGCTGACCAATGCCCCAATAGCGTTCATGCATCTAATGAACAGTGTATTTCGACCTTATCTGGATTCATTTGTTATCGTGTTCATTGATGATATCCTGGTATACTCGCGTTGTCAGGAGGAGCACGTGGAGCATTTGCGAGCGGTATTGCATAGATTGCGTGAGGAGAGGCTTTATGCAAAGTTTTCCAAGAGTGAGTTCTGGCTCGGTTCAGTTGCTTTCTTGGGACACTTGGTGTCCAGTGAGGGTATTCAGGTTGACTCGAAGAAGATAGAGGCGGTGCAGAGTTGGCCTAGACCATCCTCAGCCACAAAGATTCGTAGCTTCCTTGGTTTGGCGGGTTATTATCGCTGGTTTGTTGAGGGTTTTCCTCTATTGCATCGCCCTTGACCAAGTTGACTTAGAAGGGTGCTCCATTTTTATGGTCGGACGAGTGCAAGGAGAGCTTTCAGAAGCTCAAGACAGCTTTGACCGCAGCTCTGGTATTAGTTTTGCCATCATCTTTAGGTTATTATACAGTGTATTGTGATTCTTTGAGAGTTGGGATTGGCTATGTATTGATGAAAGAGGGTAGAGTTATTTCTTATGTTTCTCATCAGTTGAAGCCCCACGAGAAGAACTACCCTATTCATGATTTGGAGTTGGCTGATATTGTTCATGCATTGAAGATTTGGAGGCATTATTTGTATGGCGTATCTTGTGAGGTGTTCACTGATCATCGCAGTCTTCAACATTTATTCAAGAAAAAATATCTTAATTTGAGGCAGCGGAGATGGCTAGAGTTTCTTAAGGATTATGATATTACTATTCGATATCATCCGGGAAAGGCCAATATAGTGGCCGATGCTTTGAGCTGAAACGCAGTGAGTATGTGGAGCTTGGCGTACATTCCAGTTGAGGAGAGTCCATTTGCAGTTGATGTTCAGGCCTTGGCCAATCAGTTTGTGAGACTAGATATTTCGTAGCCTAGTCGGGTGTTGGCTTGTGTAGTTTCTCAGTCTTCATTGTATGATCGCATTAGAGAGTTCCAATATGATGATCCACATTTGCTTTTCCTCAAGAACATGGTGCATCATGATGATGCGAGAGACGTGACCATTGGTGATGATGGTGTGTTGAGGATGCAGGGCCTGATTTGCGTGCCCAATGTGGATGGGCTTCGGGATTTGATATTGGAGGAGGCCTATAGCTCGCGGTATTCCATTCATCCGGGTGCCGCGTATATGTATTAGGATCTTAGACAGCACTATTGGTGGAGGAGGATAAAGAGAGATATTGTGGAGTTTGTAGCTCAGTGTCTCAATTGTCAGAAGGTGAAATATGAACATCAGAGACCGGGTGGCTTGCATCAGCAGATAGTTATTCCTGAGTGGAAGTGGGAGAGGATCACTATGGATTTTGTTACCGGACTCCCACTAACTTTGAAGAAGTTCGATGCTATTTGGGTGATTGTAGACAGGCTGACCAAGTCCGCGCACTTCATTTACTTGTTCTTTAGAACGGCTGGCAGAGTTAAATATTCAAGAGATTGTTCGGTTGCATGGTGTCCCAGTTTCCATCATATCAGATCGGGGCACTCAGTTTACTTCCCAGTTTTGGAAGTCGGTTCAGCGAGAGTTGGGCACTCAGGTGCAGTTGAGCACAACTTTTCACCCTTAGACGGACGGGCAGTCCGAGCGCACCATTCAGATATTGGAGGATATATTACGCGCCTGTGTTATTGATTTCGGAGGGTTACGGGATCAGTTCCTACCGCTTGCAGAGTTTTCCTACAACAACAACTATCAGTCCAGCATTCAGATGGCACCGTATGAGGCTTTGTATGAGAGACGATGTGGATCTCTAGTTGGTTGGTTCGAGCCCGGCGAGGCTAGGCTATTGGGGACAGATTTGGTTAAGGATGCTTTGGATAAGGTGAAGGTAATTCAGGATAGACTTAGTACGACGCAGTCGAGGCAAAAGAGCTATGCGGACCGGAAGGTTCGAGATATATTCTACATGGTTGGTGAGAAGGTCCTGTTGAAGGTTTCGCCCACGATGGGTGTTATGAGATTCGGAAAGAAAGGAAAGTTGAGTCCGCGATTTATTGGGCATTTTGAGGTGCTTAGGATGATTGGGAAGGTCACTTATGAGCTTGCCTTGCCACCCAGCTTGTCGAGTGTGCATCCGATTTTCCATGTTTCCATGCTCCGGAAGTATATTGGGGACCCGTCCCATGTTCTGGATTTCAGTATAGTTCAGTTGGAGGGTGATTTGACTTATGGTGTAGAGCCAGCAGCCATTTTGGATCGTCCGGTTCGAAAGTTGAGGTCAAGGGATGTTGCTTCGGTGAAGGTGCAGTGGAGAGGTCGGCCCGTGGAGGAGGCTACCTGGGAGACCAAGCGGGAGATGCGGAGTAGATATCACCACCTGTTTGAGGCTTCATGTATGTTTCTTGACTCGCTCGAGGATGAGTGTTTTTTTAAGTTGAGGAGGATGTGATGACCTGACCCGTCGTCTCATGAGTTACTTCCCCGTTTCCCCAATTTTCTGCTTCTTTATGCTTCATTATCAGTGCCTTGTGCGATCGAGTTAGTTCGGGTTGATTTTTGAAGGAAATGAGACACTTAATCTCTTAAAGGAAGGCTTAGTTTGGAAAAGTCAACCGGATGTTGGCCTACGAGTTAGAGGGCTCGGATGTGATTTTCGGTGATTTGGTTAGATTCGGGGGATGATTTGTGACTTAAGAGTGTGATCAGAAGTGGTTTTGGAGGTCCGGTGTAGAATTAGGCTTGAATTGGCGAAGTTAGTATTTTGGCGAATTCCGGTTGATAGGTGAGATTTTGATCCGAGGGTCAGAATGGAATTCAGAGAGTTTCAGTAGCTTCGTTAGGTGATTTGGGATGTGTGTGCAAAATTTCAAGTCATTCGGAGGTAATTTGGTTGGGTTTTTGATCGAATGCGAGTTTCGGAAGTTTTAGAAGAACTTAGGCTTGAATTCGATGTAATTTGATGGTTTTGGTTTTGTTTGAGTAATTTGGTTTGGTTTGGTAATGATTGGAAAAAGTTTGAATGATGTTATAGGAGTTGTTGGTGCTTTTGGTTGAGGTCCCGGGGGCCTCGGGGTGATTTCCGATGGTTAAACGGGAAGTTTTGGACTTGTGAAATTGGAAATTTGCTGCTGCTTCTGGCATTTTCTCTTCTGTGGATTTCGGACTGCAGAATCGGTCTCGTAGATGCAGAAGGGGAGGTTGTAGGTGCGAAATTTGGCTTGGGGAGCTGTTCTCACCGAAGGGGACGAGGAGCCGCATCTGCAGTATCACAAAAGCGGAAGGTCAAGGGAAGGTCTAGGATCGCAGGTGCGGATTGGGTACCGCATCTGCAGAGCCGCGGATGCGGAATTTCGACCACAGAAGCGGTTCTGGACTTTAGTGAATTTCCGCAGAAGCGGAATGTTGACCGCAGAAGCGATGATCTCTGGGCAGAAGTTATTAAAGTTCATCTTCGCGAATTTTTGAAGGTTTTCTCATTCTAACTTCGGACTTAGAGTATTGTGGGCGATTTTGAAGAGGGTTTTCAAGGGGCTTCGATAAGGTAAGGATTGTTGGACTAAAAACATGATTTTATGGTAAAAATAGATGGATTAGGGCTGAAAACTTAAGAAATTAATGGTCAAAAATGGTGGTTTAGGGCTTGAAACTTAAGAGAGCAAAAATTGGGATTTGTGGGGTCATTTGGACTTCGATTTTGGTGTTCGTTATATGCATAGACTCGTGGTGAGATAAGGAAACCATTGATGTGAAAATTTCTGAGCATCGAGAAGTGGGCTCGGGGCTCGAGTTTTTTTCGATTTCAGGATTTTAATATTTTTCGATTGTTTTCGATTGGGTATTGTTCCTTTGGCATATTGTGACGTATTCGTTGTGGTTTTGGTCAGATTCGACGTGCGAGGAGGCCGATTTGAGAGGCAAGGGCATAGCGAGCTAGAGTTTTGGCCGGCTTGAGGTGAGTAATGAATGTAAATGGTGTCCTGAGGGCTTGAAACCCCGGATTTGCACATCGTAGTGCTATATTGAGGTGACCTGCACGCCCGGTAGCGAGCGTGGGGTAAAGCACCGCTGGGGATTGTTACTTGGTCCGTCCTGATTGATGAATTTACTGCGTATTTGACTAAAATTTACTTGATATCATCATTATTTGGATAAATTGTCATATTTGGGCTTCATGTCAATGGTTTGGACCCTTCAGGGGTTGTTATTCCTGTTTCCTCACTATTTTGACAAAATACTTGGACTCAGCCTTATTGTTAAAAACTGTTTTGCAAAATCAGCCACTTTTACACAGATTTGAAACTTAAATGATATTTCTAACGATGTATTGGGTTGAGAGCTACTATTTTATTATTGTCGAGGGCTTATGTGATTCTGGACTGAGTATGGGATCAGGCTGTGCGCCGCAGCAGTATTATATTGATAATGATATGAGGTCGAGGGTCTAGTTGATGTCACGAGATGGCTTGATATTGCTCTTGGGTTATAAGGGGCCCCTCCCGAAGTCTGCACACCCCCAGCGAGCGCCGTCGATGATACATAAATGGAGCGGGCTGCACGCCGCAGCGGGTACTAGAGAGTACCATACTATGTGTTGCATTTCTTATTTGACTGTCATTCATTTACTTATCTGCTGCAGCATTTTCCATAATTGTTTTCATTGTTTTACTTACTTAATACTACTTGGTTTAAGTTGCTGCATTTATAGATTACATTGTGCCTATTCAGGATTTCTCATTCTCAGCCTTTATTTATGTTTATTACTCACTGGGTCGGAGTACTCACATTACTCTATGCACCTTGCGTGCAGATCCAGGTGCATCTGAGGCTGAGTGAGGACATCTCTGCTGAGCAGCATATTCCCGGGAGCATCGAGGTAGCTGCAATAGTGTCCGCAGCCCTGATCTTCCCTTTATCTTATTGCTTTGTTCCGTACTTCTTTAGAACGATATGTAGTAGGTTGATACTCATATATTAGAGGCTCAGACTTGTGACACCAGATTCTTCGGGCTGTGCAGTTGTATTGTTAATTAGGATTCCACATGTTTTAACTCTATTTCAGATTTCCAGTATTATGACTTAGTAAATTATCTGTGTTAATTAATCATGAACTTTATAGCAAGGGTTAAGGTTGTTAAATTGGTCGGGCTTGCCTAGCAGTGTGTTGGGCGCCATCATGACCGGGGTTGGGGTCGTGATACATCTTCTTCTCCAAATAAATTGTAAGTCATTTTTAACTAGTTTTCTTCAATCCTTAACGTCTTTTGACATCATTTCAACTCAAAATCAATTATTTTCATGGGGGAAATTGGATGTTTTAGGTAGAACCTAGGTTTTTCAAAAATTGGGGATTTGGACCTCGATTTAAGGTCCGATTTAAAAAAAATTATATATTTGGGTTCGTGGGGGAGTGGGTAATCGGGTTCTGGTTCAAACCTCAGGTTTTGACCATGTACGCCCGGGGGCGATTTTTGACTTTTTGGGTAAAACTTTGGAAAACTTATTTTCATGCATTGGAATTGATTCATTTAGCGTTTATTGATATAATTAATTAACTTGTTGCTAGATACAAGCGAATTGGTGGTGCAATCAAGGGGAAAAGCAATATTTGAGGCGTGAATTGTGTTCGTGGCATCGAGGTAAGTGTTTGGTCTAACCTTAGATTGAGGGATTAGGAGTTGAGTCCTATTTTCTATGTGGTAATTATTGAGTACGACGTATAGGCATGGTGATAGGTATCTATACGTTGGTGTCTAACATGCCCATGTGTCTTATAATGTGATTATCATGGCTTCGCTGTATTATTCATGCTTTGGTGCTGATTTCTATTTGTTGGGCGAAGTTTGTGGAAGTAATTGTGGCGTTTCAATATTGAGGAGCATTGGCTTAAGTTGTATATCGTATTGTGAAAGAACAAGTGGTAATTGAACCCTTTTAGAGCATTGGCTCAAGTTGTAAAGTGAATTGTGAAGTAAAAGTGAAAATGAGAAAGAATCACTATATCGACTCCCTTGTCGGGATATTTTTGTTGTTTTGAGGTTGTCCCTTGCCGGGACTTGTTGTTGAATTATTGTTCCCTTGCCAGGATTCTTATTGTAATTTCATTGATTTCCTTGCCTTATTTTTTGTGATTGTTGTTTGGGTGAGGAAGAGAGTTAAAGCACAAAAGGTGATGCCATATATTGTTTGTGTAAGAGAGTGTTAAAGTATGAAGGGTGATGCCGTGTATGAATTGTGAGGAAAGAGTGTAAAGCACAAAAGGTGATGTCATGCCGCACGATGTATCATTCCGTACCGATTATATTGATTATATGGTGAGGACGAGAGTAAAAGCACGAAGGGTGATGCCGTGCACATTTTCATTACTTGATTGCTTGGTGAGGACGAGAGTAAAAGCACGAAGGGTGATGCCGTGCACATTTTCATTACTTGATTGCTTGGTGAGGACGAGAGTAAAAGCACGAAGGGTGATGCCGTGCACATTTTCATTACTTGATTGCTTGGTGAGGACGAGAGTAAAAGCACGAAGGGCGATGCCATGCAAGTATTGATTTCAGATTCTTTGTTGATATTTGAGATATGTTGTTTCTTTCATTTTTCGTTGTCTTTCTATTCTAAATTGATATTTCCCCCGCAGCATGTTACCCCTCCCATACTTGACAGTATTTTACTGTTTTTTTTTCTGCTGTATATAGCTGAATTGCACAGGATTATTTGGTACTCTGGTCCTAGCCTCGTCACTACTTCGCCGAGGTTAGGCTAGGCGCTTACCAGCACATGGGGTCAGTTGTGCTTATACTACACTCTGCACTATGTGCAGATCCCGGAGCAGCTTTTGGACCGTAGATTGGGTGGGTCCACGTGGAGATCCAAGGTAGACCTGCAGGCATCCGCATGCCCTGATATCTCCCTCTATCCCTTTGTTCATGTTTCATTCCCTTAATTCGGAAATAATGTATCGTTTATTTTCAAGAATTTATATGTAGTATTCTTAGATCGTTTGTGAAATTGCGACACCAGTTCTGGTAGTTGTGGCATTTGGATACATGTTCAGATATTCCACTACTTTTTTTCCGCTTATTCTAAATTTTCCATTGTTTTCACATTATTGCTTTTTAATTGTTAAAGAGTATAAAATGGATAATGTGAGCACGTGATTTTTGCCTCACATGAATTTGTCACGACCCAAAATCCACTAAGGGTCGTGGTGGCGCAGGACACTACTTTCACGCAAGCCAACCAAATTACTTAATCAAAATCTCGTTTTAATACTTTCAAAATCTACGATTTTCCTTAAAATTTAGAAATTTTAAAGAATATAGTCTCAAATCAAATCTAAAACATAAGCAGTTAATACAATACTTCAAACCATCCCAGAACCCGGCGTCACAAGTGCATAAGCATCTACTGACAAGAAAATAAAATACAACATCCGTCCGGAATACAGTGGACAGGAAGTAAATATAGTACATTGGAAGGGACTGCTCTAGCTGCGACCGTCTCGAATGATGCAGCTCACCTAATCCCAGAATCATCCGTGCTGCTACGCCCAGTAGACCACTAGAGTTACATATACCTGTGCAACAAAAATGCACAGAAGGGTAGTATGAGTACGTAAACAACGTGTACTCAATGATTATCCCGCCTAATCTCGAAGAAGTAGAGACGAGATGGTCCACTTCAATACTTGCTGGAGGTCCAATAATAATATACTAAAAGTAGGAGGAAATCATGGATTTGTATAGCAGTTCTAACTCACAAAGCGAGAAAATAGGTAAGCACCTTCAATAAATAATAAAGGATTTTCAAGGTTTACTTTTCGTTATTTTTATCAATTTATATCAAGCCATGAAAGGCAATATCCAAATTTAAAATTCTCAGGAAACAATATATATCATGCGCAAATCATGCCGAGGTCGACGACCCGCTCCAATAGAAATGTAAACTGTGCACTACCGAGGGTCGAATGGCCCGAACCATAGATGCATCTATTTAATCTGCTGAGGCATTCGGCCCGTTCCATAAATAAAAACATACCCTGCTCGCGAATCATGCATGCGACGCAGGTACACATAAGGATACGTGCTCAATCAGTCAATTAAGAACTTATCGGGGAATATTTATCCAAATAAAACCAATTCTCCTTTAACAAATTATAAGAAATGAAGTTTAATCCTTTTTGAAATTCACTTACTAATTGAATGTGATTTAAGCAACTCAAGCTATCAATGGGTTAATAAATAATCCAAGTATAACATGCTTTTGGGTTCTAACTACCCGGATAATAGCATAATAGTAGCTACGCACGGACTCTCATCACCTCGTGCGTACGTAGCCCCCGCAAATAGGAGCACATAATCAATTATTTCACCGATGGGGACAATTCCCTGTTACAAGGTTAGAAAGGAGACTCACCTCGCTCCGAAGATCCATATCCGACATCCCACGCTCTTCCGAAGACTCTACTTGATGCATCACGCTCCAAAACTAGCCAACGGTTACGCAAATCCATTAATATATGCTCAAATATTCATTACAATCTAATTTATAGCAATTCCTAGCTCCGATCGAAAAGTTGACCAAAACGCCCTCAAGCCCACGTGCCCGGAATCCGAAATTTTTTGAAGATAAAGATTACCCATGACCTTAGGAACTCGAATATATAATTTTCATTAAATTCCATACTCAAATATCATTGTTAAAATCCAAGAATAAAATTTCTAGGTTTTCTACCAAAAGCTCAATTTTCTACAATTTTCCAAGTTTAAATCCGTATTTAAACCTTGTATTTAACTCAAAGCTAGCATAAATTACTTTCCTCATGACAAGTGACGAAAATGGAACCTCAAAGGTACTCCCCATCGACTCCAATGGAAGAAAAATGGGGTTGAAAATCTACTTCCTTCCCGTTTATTCTTGATTGCCTAAGAAATAATATCTCCCTTCAACACCTAACTTATTCCAATAGCACTCACCCCGAGTGACCTTAAATCACGAGACCATGCTGTCTCAAATGCTACACCACAAGTCAAAACATCATAGAACATTTTTGTGCCTTTCTTCATAAATTGCTTCAAAAGCTTGACTCTTAACTGTGCTTATAGAATCAGAATCATCAGGCACCATACTTTACCTCTTGAATTCACTAGGACCGCTATTGAGAGCCACCCGGCTCTGACTTGTCCCACTTTGCAACTAACTCTACTGAATTTTTTTTATAACATATGAATACCCTCTCGATAAAGCACCCAGCAGGATCACTTCCCTCAGAGCCTGCACCTATACGAGGCATAAATCATGAATCTTCCCTCCAGTCTGAACATGAGCCAATAAGGCTAACCATAGCATGCATTCGACAATTCATTTACTCAAAATACCACTCATGGTCCTCTTCCATAGCTGCAATAACCCATTAATACGCTAATACCCAAAATTCATGCAGGTAACTAACCATGCAACCCGATCGTAAGCGGTGGGACACTCCCACTTAGCTCAAAGCCACTATTACGCGACTCTCGAACACATTAGAATCATTCTCTCAAGTCATTTACTCTTATTCAAACTACAATTCACCTGATCCAACGAACATAACCACCTGTGCCTCCTTCGTACTCTGACACCGCAGGGTATGACCTTATTCCAATATAACCAAACATCTTCCCGCTCCATATACCGAGCATTATTTACCAACGACATCTTAAGACATACTGTGATTCTCACACATCTATGAAGCACCATGTAGCCTTTATCAAA
>MU718182.1:98256-159849 GCA_026770625.1 Nicotiana glauca
ACCATGCTCTAAAACTAGCCAACGGTTACGCAAATCCATTAATATATGCTCAAATATTCATTAACATCTAATTTAAGGCAATTCCTAGCTCCGATCAAAAAGTTGACCAAAACACCTTCGGGCCCACGTGCCCGGAATCCGAAACTTTTCAAAGATAAAGATTACCCATGACCTTAGGAACTCGAATATATAATTTTCACTAAATTCCATACTCAAATATCGTGGTTAAATTCCAAGATTAAAATTTCTAGATTTTCTACCAAAACCTCAATTTTCTACAATTTTCCAAGTCTAAATCCATATTTGAACCTTGTATTTAACTCAAAGCTAGCATAAATTACTTACCTCATGACAAGTGACGAAAATGGCACCTCAAAGTTGCTCCCCATCGACTCCAATGGAAGAAAAATGGGATTGAAATGAACCCAACCCCGAACTTTTAAAGACCTCACTACCTCAGTTGTTTCCGCACTTGCGGTCCCTTGACCGCTTCTGCGGCTCCACAGGTGCGGTTCAAACGCCGCATTTGCTGTCTTCCTTGGGCCACCCCCTTTTTGCTTTTACGACATCCCCTCCGCAGATGCGGTCCCACTTCTGCGGAACATCGACCGCATCTGCGGTCTGCTCCAACTGCCTCTCTTTCCGTTTCTGTGACCCCTCTACCGCAGGCGCGGTCCCGCATCTGCAGTCCCTTCTCTTCTAGGCCCAAAACCACTTCTGCGGTTGAAGTGCCACATCTGCGACCCCGCATCTACGGTCCAAAAATCGCAGATGCGGTTATGACAGCAACCAGCAACCCTTAGCCTCCCCAAAAATCCATTTTTGATCCGTTAACCACCCGGAATCCACCCGAGGCCCCCGGGACACCAACCAATCCCAAAAACACATTACGGACTTGCTCGAGGCCTCAAATCACATCAAACAACGCAAAAATCACGAATTACACCCCAATTCAAACTTTATGAACTTTAGAACTTCAAACTTCTATTTTCGATATTTAAATCTATTACACCCCAGTTCAAACTTTTTGCACACAAGTCATATTCGACATTACAGACCTACAACTTTCGTAATCGGATTCTGACCCCGATATCAAAAAGTCCACTTCCGGTCAAACTTCTCAAAACCTTAAATTTTCTCTCCTTAGCCAAATGACTTCAAAATGACCTACAGACCTCCGTATTCACTTCCGATCGCGCTCCCAACTCCAGAATCACCATATGGAGCTATTCCCAGACTCGGAATCCCAATCGGACATCGAGAACACTGAAATGCACTTCAAGAGAAACTTAAGAAATTTCTTCCAAAAATGCTAACTTCCACAATAGGCGCCAAAATGCTCCTGAGTTATCCAAAATCCAATTAGGGCATACGCCCAAGTCCAAAATCATCATGCAAACATGCTGGAACCTTCAAATCCCGATTCCGAGGTCGTTTACTCAAAATTCCAATCCTAGTTCATTCTTTCAACTTTAAGCTTCCGAAACAAGAATTCTCCTTCCAAATCAACTCTGGACTTCCCAAAATTCAATTCCGACCACACGTACAAGTCACAATACCTAAAATAAAGCTGCTCACGGCCTCAGACTACTGAATGACATGCTGGGGCCCAAAACAGTCGGTCGGGTCGTTACAGAATTACTCCTATAAAATCCCTAAAATTAGGATTTTTCTTTTATTATTTGGTTTTTAGGAATTTATTGCATAATTTTCATGCTTGTTTTTCTGTTTGCATTTTTAATTTATTTAATTCATACAAAACCCAAAAATACATCGCATTTGTATTTAGGATCCAATTTTATATTTTTTGGGTTAATTATTTAATTAATGTCACTAAATAATTAAAAAACCAAAAATAGTTCATTTTGCATTTTTTACTTCTAATTTTTGAGTTTGTTGTAATTTTATTTAGTTTTAAGACTTAATCAATTTTAGAAAAATAAGTAGTTTATTAATATTGTTTTGGGAATTAAATCAGGTTTTTATTGGTATTTAACAAAAATCTGAAAATAAAAAAAAGAAAAAAAAGAAAATAAAAGAAAAGAGGATTTTAATAAAAATACCCAATTTTGGGCTAACCCATTAAAAACCCGGCCAAACCCACCTCAAACCAACCCAGAAAACTAGCCCAAACCGCCCTAGAACCCATCCAATTACCCGATCCGTGCCCTTAAGTCCAAACGTCACCGTTTAATTTAAATTAAATCTGAGCCGTCGAGGTTTGTTGATCTAACGGCTCAGAAGTGGGGAGATTTATATATATATATATATATATATATATATATATATATATATATATATATATATATATATACACAAACACTCACCCCTTACCCCATCTCCCGCCTCTCACACACCCTGAAGGTCCATTGTCTCCGCCCTCAACCGCCGCTTGCCGCCTGTCGCCCGCCCAAAATCGCCTATGGCAGCGGCCAGTGACCAAATACACCTAAATTTACACCCCTTAATCCTCTTCACCTCCCCATCCCAAATTTTAGAAAACCTAGCGCCGCCCAAACTTTCTCCGGTGGCGGCGCCACCTCCAAACGCCACAAAATTAACACCCCATGGCCCCCTCGCTCCCCTCTTTCAATGTCCCATACAACTTTCCAGCGAATACCCCCTAAACCTGTCGAATCAAGATTTGAAAAGACGAACCCTAAATCCCAAAAATCCAAACTGTAAGGCTTTGAAGATTTGAGGTCGAAATTGGCTTCAGTTGTGTGTTTTCTCTTGAGAACACACAATTGAGGCCCATTTTTGTCAAATATCGGAGGTTCGAAGTTATTTTCAAAGATAGGGTCAGATCGCTTCTTAGGTATGCCCATCGTTCTTTCTCTTTCAGTCATTGTTTTTCTTTTTCTTTTTATTTTTTGTTTCGTTTATGGTATCAGTCTTCTTCCTCTCACGTCTTCTATTTTACTAGTTTTTTTTAGTTCTTATAATCAGTTACACCTACATATTTTCAATTAATGTTAACAATGCATGTTTGTTTTAATTTTTTGGTCTCTTTGTTTGTTATTTTGTTTTTTTTTTCGGGCTTTCAATATAAAAAAGAAAAAAGAAAGAAAAGAAGGTTCTAAGTTCCCCTTGGAAATATAGTTGGACTCGTTAGTTTTAGGATTCGTGACTGATTGAATTGGGCTACGGAAGAGTCAAAAGCCCAAGAGGAAATTAACGGAGATTACAGGCTTATGGGGGTTCTGATTTGGGTCAACTCGACCCATATGCTTGCCTGGCCCAAGGGTAATTAATATAGGTGTAAAAGGTTATTTGGGTAGTTTAGGTAGGAAATCTTTCAATAACAGCCTGAGGAAGCTTCTTAGAAGCTGAAAAATAGATTTGCTTGGCAAGCAAATCAGTAATTGAAGGACTTTTAAGCAAAAAAGAAAATTCAAAAAGGGCTAAAGTGCAAAACTTAGCCTATTTATGCTGCCCTAGTAGCTTGCCTATAAAGGCATTGCTAACAAGAGCTAAATTCAGATTTTGAAGAGCTAAAAAAATATAGAAATACAAGACGGCTAATTTTTACTGTTTCATTGGGTCTCTTCATTGATTTGTTTTGAATTCTTTTTAATTTTTGAAACAATATGGACTCATCTGCATATAAAATGGGTTGAATTTGGTCGTCAAAGTTGGTTTAAAGCTTGCTGGGCTACTGTTTGATCGGAACTGTTGTTGCTGCACCTCATTTTTGGTTGAATTTGATTTTAATGGTTGTTTTGTTGCCTAACTGCTGCTGATCTCACCATTCTCTTACTGAAATTTTGCAGTTCATTTGGCTATATCCAGGTATCTACTTTGAGCCTCAATGTTGTGAAGTGAACTTGAAGATTGAATGAAAAGCTAAATTTGAAGCATGGCATTTTTATACTTTGCAGATTTAATGTTTTTGCTCTGATTTTACATTTGAAATCTGTTTGTTGTCTTAATGGACTGAATCCTGGTTCAAGTAAATGAGTGCTATTATTATGTTTGGCCTAAGGCTATTATGAAACTTGGGTCACACTTTGTCCATTTGAGTTAGTAGTTAGACTTTTGTATTGTATAATTAAACTTTAGCATAATTCTGAATTATTATGGAAGCTTGATTAGCATTGGGTTTAGTCAAATTGGTTATATGTCGTGTTCTCATTATTCTGAGTTTTAATTGAAGCTTCTCCCAACATTTAAGTTTAGTCATGAGATCTCTTTGCTGGGAAATTTATTGAGGTTGTTGTTAGCTTATTTCAAATGCTGAAGTCGGGCTTTGTTTGAGTATAAAAGGCTACAAAATGAGTTAGAATGGGTATTTGCATGTCAATTCCATCTTTGATTTTGGTACTCATTGCTTGAAGAATGATTTAAGTTGGATTTCTTTTTAAAATCCAAATAACTAGCATGTTGTATTTTGTGGATTGAGTGGTATTAGTACTGAAAGGTCTTGGTTTGAATTTCCATGAGGAATGGAAAAGTCCAGTTGTATTCGAATCAAAAATAGGCATATGATAAATCTACAATCAAATAGTTTTACCTGATAGTGTTAAAAAGTAGCTTGGTATATTGATTACTGATTGTTAGTGGAATCTATTGGCTTGTGGCTAAATGTGAAAGAATCACTTGTTTTGGTTAAGGACTCAATTTGGAGTCTTGCTTTCCGCTGATGCCTAGTTTTCCCAAGGACATGGGCCCACGATTGGGCTTGAGTTGAAAATCAGCTGCTTCTCTTTATGTTCATGCATCCGTTCATTCTCGCTACTGACACACCTTTTAAAAGTAGTTCAATTTTTGGTCCAAATCTTCGATAAAATTTTTCCCCTTTTAATTAATTAGGCTTTCCAAGTTGAAATAGAGGTACGCCATATCAAATAAAATAGTTTATGGCCCTCCGAAGTGTAGTTTGAATTCCCTTTTAAAAATTGGAATTGAGGTGCGCCGCGCCAAATAAAATCTTAAATGCGTGGCCCTCGTTTAATTATTTCTTTTAAAATCCTTAGAATTCGAGGCGTGTCATTTAGCAAATATCCATGGCCCTCGCAAAGTTAAAAAAATGCGTAGTTGCTTTAGGCGCGTTATGTTAATAATTTACATTTCTAAACTCGGGTGCGCATTTATGTGACCCAAATCCAAATCTCAACAATGTTATATAAAATGTCTTGCGGACTGCGGGTGCATTTATGTAACATAGTTTAAGCCATATTTTAAGTGATGTTGCAATTTTCTTTAAAAATAAATAAAAGCGGTTAAATGTTTTAAATTGCACCATAGGTTTGAACGTATATTAAAATCAGATAATAGGCCAATTTTAATAGTTTAAGTGACCTTGCTAGAACCACAGAATTCGGGGATGCCTAACACCTTCCCCCGGGTTAACAGAATTCCTTATTCAGAATTTCTGGTTCGCAGACTTCAAAAGGAAAGTCAAAATTTCCTCGATTTGAGATTTAAAATAAACCGGTGACTTCGGACACCAAATAAACTATCCCAAGTAGTGAATCTAACAAATAAATAATCCCATTTCGAATAGTTTCATTTAAATTGGAAAAACTCTTTTATATTTTATCCTTCGGGGTACTGTGTAAAAAGGAGGTGTGACAGCTCTGGCGACTCTGCTGGGGATCAAAAGAACCCAGAACTCTGGTTCTGGGTTCAAAATTCGAGCTTGGAATAATTGTTGTATTTGGCTTTATTTATTATCTGATTTTATTACATGTTTGGGCCTAATGTGCTAAATGTTGCTCTTTTACCGCTTTGATATTATCGGAACTGTATATAAACTGCTACGAAACCCTTCTCTTCTCATATTTTTTTAGTGTCATACCTTAAAGTAAGAAAGAGTCTCGGATAAGTTACTAAGCCGGATGGCCTTTTGGTTCCCAGTACGTAGCCCCCCTCCTCGGCTCGAGTTGTCCGCTCGGATACACAGTCTAGAACACATACCCAGATTTTGAACTTAGAATAACTCAACCTCGTGCCGGATCCCTAGTAGGAACGCTTGATTGCATCATGCGCATTTGTCTTAGGGGACTCAACACAAGAGTTTGGTCCGTCTAGGACAGGTGTACCTAAAATGAAAAGACCATCCTGATGCATATTTTACGTGCTACTTGTACAATTCTTTGCTTCGGTTTGCATGTAGGTCAGCTGCTAGAATAGGGAAGGATTTGGAAAATAACCTTGAGGTATGAGAGAGTTGATTACCCGTTTTTGAAAAATATGGTCTCCAAAATAAGACAAAACTCTGTGGAATTTTTTATTAAAAAAAAAGAAAACAAAGAATTTGGTTTCAAACATTTTATCTCTTTTCTCTATTTTTATTGTGTCAAATCTGACCGAACTATGCCAGTTTGATTCCTACTAGAAGTGGGATACGTAAGCAACCCCATCGGGTTCAACTTTCCTTTTTGCAAAAATAGCCCAAAAAGAACCGAAAATTTTATCACTTTGTTTTAAATAGGTAAGGTGATGCCGTTCTTGTTAAAAATAGCCTAATGTCCCAAAAGGACGTCGGAAGGCTATTTTTGCAAGAACAGCCGCCTTTGCACTCTTTTTCAAATTTTTGGCCGACTAGCAAGCACAACCTTAAAATCTTCCCCCCGAAGTGCTGAAAGGCCGTATTTGTGAAGCCGGGTTTTCATTTTTGAAATGAAAATTTGAAAAAAAAAGTGTTAGCTTTGTCTTCATGTCAAATAAATCATGATTTTTGCTTAATCACCCTAATAAATGTTCAGAATGAGCACGAGTCAAAATTTACCAATAACAATCATGAACAAGATCCCTTTGGAGTTGCATATGTGGTGGAATGATCTGGGCAAATCATGGCGAGATAAGGTCAATCAATATTTGGGAGGCCTCACAGGGTTATTGAAGATTAGGCCTAGGGGAGACATCTTAAAGGCATTGGTTACATTCTGGGACCCGGCCCACAACATGTTTCATTTCTCAAATTTTGAACTCACCCCAACTTTGGAAGAAATACCCGGGTATATTGGGAGTGTTGACGTCCCTCTGAGACACAAGTACCTGGTTGCTCTAAGAGCCATTGCTGTTCACAAATTCCTAGACTGCTTAAAGATAAGCAGGGGGTCCACAACCCAGATTTGGCAGCCAGTTTTTCCAATTCGCAATTTATATACCAGAGAAATGGTCACATAGAAGGGTTTAACAATTCGGAAAAAAAAATTATGGAAAAGGGAACCGCCTCAAATAGGAAGAACACATGTGTTTTGCTTTTATGGTAGTCTTCTTGGGACTTCTGGTATTTCCCAGGAAAGATGGAAATATCGACAAACGAATAGCTGGGGTTGTCAACACATTGCTTACTCAGGCCGAAAGCACCCTCGCACCCATGATAGTACTTGAAATCTTTCGCGCTCTCACAGCCTGCAAAGCCGGAGGAGGCTTTTTTGAGGGGTGAATCTTATTGCTGCAGATGTGGAGAATTGAACATTATTGCATCATCCTAAATACATGAGTTATGGGTCGACAGAGAAAACTTGCATAAAGGAATTTTATACGAGGGTTGATAGGATCAGCTTGCAAGAAGAGGTCACAGAATGGGTATCACACCTCCGTTCGATCACCGCAAACGAAATAGAATGGACATTTGGATGGATTCCTGTGGATAAGATCATATACATGCCAGCTACCGGGCCTCATTTCCTCTTAATGGTTCTCGAGAATATCCAGCCTTACATCCTGTATCAGGTTTTGAGACAGCTGGGGAGATGCCAAATAGTCCTAAAAGATGAAGATCTTAGTGCTTAAGTAGTCGAAATTGGTCCTAGCGGTCAGTTTCATGAAGCAGCAATTCGCCAAATTTGGAGCGAGTGTCAATACCTAACGAAAAATACCTGTGTACGTGATCAATCCAAAGGTAAAGTTTCACCAGGGCACCTTGCTTGGTATAGAAGAGAAATTGAGTTCGGGAGGCCAGCCAAAAGACCCCATCTTCAGGAATTTGTCGAGGCGTCACAAGAAAAGTAGGCTTGGTTGGCCAAGGAGAATGAGTACAGAGCCACCATAATGAGGCTAGAAAAGAAAGTCAAAGACCTTCAATTCGAGAATAGTTTGCACGCTGCGACGGATGAGGGTGAAAAGATAAGGCTAGCCAAAGAAAATGAGGCCCTTCGAGCCCAGATTCAGAAAATAGAAACAGCAGCTGAAAATCCTGCCAGGAGTGCAAAGGATGAAAAACTTATAAAGAACCTTAGGTAGAAGGTGGATGAGTATGATTTTGATTTGAACAAAATAGATGGTGAATTAGCCAAGGCTCAAATAAAATTGGCTAAGAATGCGGAAGAATGAGCGCGCCTATTTAAACAGCTAAAAGAGAAATACGATGATGAGGTTGTGAGGTTGAAGGGAAGGGTCATCATCGTTGAGAACAAAATGATCAAGCAGGCCAAAGACTTTAAAGCTGACAGGGAACATTGTTATGCTCTAGTGGCTCAAATGGAGGAAGAAATACAACAGCTGAAAAATCAAAAATATCATGACACTCAGGTGTTAGAAGCCAGGAATAAACAAATCGGGCGGCTACTTTGGGAAAAGGGTAGGATCCGAGAAAGGATTAGGGCTATTGCCGACTACATTGTCGCAAAATGCCAAGCATGTGAGGATATGACCCGAACCACCTGCTTCACTGCAGTGATGACATTCGTCCTCCAGATAATGAGAGATTTGGAGCGACTGCAAGGGGATATCGCATATAGGCCCGCGGCGAGACCGAATATGTCCCGCGGACCCCAAGAGCATTAATGTATTCGTGATTTTTACTTGAGTCTATAGTTTCTTTCTGTTGAAGTCTGTCAGTTTGTTTTCGAGTTTGTACTTTCTTTTTGTTGGAGTATGTTAGTTTGTTGAGTCTGTACTTTTCATCAAAGTCTGTTAATTTCCTTTTTGAGTCTGATAGTTTTTGAGTCGTTGTAGTCAAAGCATTTGCTTTTTATGAAAATGCATGGGAACACCTTCTGAGGTTCGCCCCCAGGTATTAATGTCCGGTACAGCTTCAAATATCTTTACCACTCCACCTTGCTCGGTCGTGGCACACCCTACATTTTCCCAGGCCTAGTTTTGACCCATCAGCTTTCACCTTCCAAATACCTACCTTCCCAATGGAACCTTCTCAGTTTCCCACTTATACTTACCCTCAACCACCCCGGTATGAGTTCACAGCGGGACAAGAAAAGACCACCAAAACTCTTGAGCAAGAAGAGATTGCGAGAAAGATAAGGAGTATGGAACAGAATCTCAAAAGTATACAAGGCTTGAGTAGGCAAAAAAGTGTGTCCTATGCCGACTTATGCATGTTCCCTCATGTGTATCTACCAATGGGATTCAAAGCCCCATAATTTGAGAAGTATGATGGACATGGTGATCCTATTTCTCATCTCAAGAGATATTGCAACCAGCTGCAAGGAGCCGGGGGAAAGGAAGAACTCCTCATGCCCTATTTCGGAGAAAGTATGGTTGGCATCGCATCTGAATGGTACATGTACGAGGATATATCCCTATGGCACATCTGGGATGATCTTGCTAGAGATTTTGTCAGGCAGTTCCAGTACAACATTGATATTGCTCCAGATAGGAACTCATTGACAAACTTGAAGAAGAAATCCTCGGAAAGCTTCCGAGAGTATGCAGTTAAATGGCGTGAGCAGGCCTCCAGGTTAAAGCCTCCGATGGATGAGGTGGAAATGGTTATAGTTTTCCTCCAAGCCTAAGAAGCTGACTACTTCCAAAATATGATGTCCGCAATGGGTAAACCGTTCGCTGAAGCCATCAAGATTGGCGAAATGGTTGAAAATGGGTTGAAAACGGGTCGAATTCTAAGCCAATCCGCTATCAGAGCCACCTACCAAGCCATTCAGGGTGGGTCTAGAGGAGTAGCGAAGAGCAAGAAAAAGGAAAAAACACCTATGGCAGCGTCGAGTGCAAGAAAACACCGTACCCCCAGATCCCTTCTCTCAGATAGAACCCCGCAACACTATCACCCCTACCAGGACCTGGCCTATGCTCCTCAGCCATACACAGTTATGAATGCTCAACCTTATGTCTAGCCACAACCACAAGCCAACCGAAACCAAGCTCCATTTCCTAGAAACCAGCCTCCTTACCAAAACCACTACAATCCCCGACCTCCACAAAATAACTTCCGTACCCGGGAGCTGCCATGGAAAACAAACTTCACACAAATTGGTGAGTCCTAGTCTAGCTTATTCCCAAAATTGGTCCAAATGGGTTTTTTGCAACTCGTACCCCTGAATAGGCAAAATTTGGAATCACCCTCTTACCAATATGGCACTCGGTGCACTTATCACTTAGGGGACGAAGGGCAAGATACAGAAAATTGCTGGACTTTGAAGAGGGTTGTGGAGGACTTGATAGCGCAAAGGAAGATAGTGCTAAGGGATGAAGATATTCCCAATGTGACTAGCAACCCACTACCAGCCCACAATAACGGGACAGTAATCAGAATGATTTGTGGGGATAAGAAATTTGACCCAGCATTGAAGGCCATCATTGCCATCGCTGATGTAGAAAATAAACCAAAAGTTGTCCCGAAGCATTACAAGGGAGAGAAAAAGAACCAAAATACCCTTCCAAAGTCGGAGAGGAAAGTTGAAGTTGAAACTGGGGCAACGCTCCCCAAAGATATTGTTCTGTATTTCCCTCGAGGCTGCAAAGAAAAGCAAATGGAATTAAGTCTTCCCAGGAGATTTGAGTTGAATAAGACAACCCAAATATATGTGCCCAAGGGAGCTTATATGGTGCGGGGGCCAATTAATCCACTAAGGCTGAATGAGCCCATGGTTATTGGACGCGCGCCACAGAAGCCCATGACAGATCTGGCCGCTATGCCCTGGAATTACAACAAATCGGTGATGACCTATAAGGGCAAATAAATCTCAGGAGAAGTTCAAGAAAATAACCCGGCTGAAAAGTATTTCAATTTGTAAGAGGTGAACAATGCCACTAGAAAGCGCTTCCCATTTAAGAAGCCCGTGAGTGCTGAAGAAGCGGAGGCCTTCTTTCAAAAGATGAAAATGGCGGATTATAAGGTGCTCGACCAGCTTCAAAAATCTCCCGAACAAGTTTCCTTGCTATCTCTATTAATGAACTCTACTGAACATCAAACGGTATTGATCAAGACCCTTAACGAAGCATATGTGCCTGCTGAGACCACTATAGAGCAGTTGGAGAGAATGGCAGAAAGATTTTTTGCAGTCAACTAGATCAACATCAGCAAAAATGATTTGCCCCTAGAAGGGGCCACACACAACAAAGCCTTGCATCTGGCAGTCAAATGCGAAAGGTACTACGTAAAAAGGGTTATGTTGGACGGAGGCTTTGGGGTGGACATTTGCCCACTCTCAACTCTGCAGCGTATGGAAATCGGTACCAAAAGAATCCGACCCAATAATGTCTGTGTACGCGCCTTCGATGATATAAAAAAGGACACGATTGGAGAGATTGATCTGATTCTGACCATCGACCCAGTAGACTTCGAAGTAACCTTCCAGGTTTTGGACATGGACACTTATTACAACTTTCTTTTAGGGAGGCCGTGGATTCATAAAGCAGGGGCTGTACCTTCTACTCTCCACCAGATGGTGAAGTTCGAGCATGAGGATCAAGAGATTGTGGTCCACGGGAAAGATGAGCAATCAATTTATCAGGACCCATCAATCCCATGTCTTGAAGCAAGAGAGGGGAGTGAGCACACAGTCTATCAGGCTTTTGAAATCGTGGTCGCAAATCAGTGCAAAGAAGGAAAACCTTACCCTCAACCCTTTCTTTAAAATGAATCAATCATGGTGGCTAAAGAAATGATCAGGCATGGCTACAAACCTTGGAAAGGGCTTGGGAAATCATTGCAACGAATAGCTGAACCTATCACCTTGACCGCCAGTGAAAAGTTCTTCGGGGTAGGTTTCTGACACACCCCAGCTAATGTAAAATGGGCAGATGATAGAAATAATGATGGTTGGGTCTTGCCTCAGTCGGTGCCGCATCTGTACAGAACATTTGTCAAGCCGAAATACCATGAGGAAGAAGAAGATGAAGCCTTTACGACCGAAGAAATTGAAGAGATTTGTGGGGAAATGAGGAAAATATTGTACGAAACCCACATGGTCAAGCCGAGGGACGGCCCAAGCACTGCTGAGGTGCTATACATGGGACCTGAGGCAAAACTGGAAAATTGGAAGGCCACGCCATTCCCAATCCGGCGTGAGTCTCGGTGGACTTCTCCTGCCACTTTTTCTGCATCTCGAGTTATTTCAGGGTATAACTCGGATGTTTTATTTAGTTTCACGTCTGTTAATTTTCAATGTAAACCCTGTTATCTTCCAAATTCAATGAAATGAAATCAATATTTCATCATCCATCTTTCTTTATTCGTTATAATTTTGTTATTTTTATTTCTTTTTTTAGTTCTAATAATGCGGCTTTAAATTAAATGAAAAGCTTGCGGACTTCATGCCCAGATCCAAACACGTTGTCTAACTATGAAATAATGAACCAACAACCGGAATACGATGAAGAAGAGGCTTTTAGGGAAATAAATCGAGAATTAGAAAAATTTGAGAATAAACCTAAGCCAAATTTAAATGATACTAAACCGGTCAATTTGGGTAGTGCTGAAGAAGTCAGGGAAACCAAGATAAGCATTCACGCAGATAAGAAAACTCGGGATGCATTGATCCAGCTCTTGTTTGAATTCAAAGATGTGTTTGCTTGGGCATATGATGGACAGTGCAGGGCTAAATGTTGATTTGGTGGTTCATAAGTTGCCGACTTATCCCGATTGTCCCTCAGTCCAGCAAAAGCAGAGAATCTTTAAAACTGACATCAGTGACAAGATCAAAGAAGAAGTCATGAAACAGTTGAAAGCATGGGTGATCCGAGTATATCGGTACACCACGTGGCTAGCCAATGTAGTTTCAATGCCAAAAAGAGATGGAAAGACCCGAGTGTGTGTGGATTATAGAGATTTAAACAAGGCAAGTCCCAGAGATAACTTCCCTTTGCCAAACATCCACATCCTTATTGATAATTGCGCCAAACATGAGATACAGTCCTTCGTGGATTGTTACACAGGATATCACCAAGTGTTGATGGATGAAGAAGATGCAGAAAAGACAGCCTTTACCATACCTTTGGGTACACACTGTTACAGAGTCATGCTGTTTGGTCTGAAGAATGCTGGGGCAACCTCCATGAGGGCCATGACCGCCATTTTTCATTATATGATGCATCAAGAGATAGAGGTGTATGTGGATGACGTGATATCAAATCCAAGACCCGGGACGACCACGTTCGGGACTTGAAGAAATTCTTTAAGCGGTTGCGCAGATATGATTTGAAGATAAAACTAGCCAAATGTGCATTTGGGGTTCCATCGGGCAAACTTTTGGGCTTTATAGTCAGCCGGAGGGGTATCGAATAGGATCCAACAAAGATAAAGTCTATTCGGGATTTGCCTTCTCCGAGAACCAAGAAAGATGTGATGAGCTTATTGGGTAGATTGAACTATATCAGCCGGTTCATCGCTCAGCTGACATCCACGTGTGAACCCATATTCAATTTGTTTAAGAAAGATGCGGCAATCAAATGGACAGACGAATGTCAAGAAGCTTTTGATAAGAACAAAGAGTATCTGTCCAATCCACCGGTCTTGGTCCCACCTGAACTAGGGAAGCCTATATTCTTGAACCCGACAGTCTTGGAAAACTCTTTTGGTTGTGTCCTCGGGCAACATGATGTAACCGAAAATAAAGAGCATGCAATCTACTATCTGAACAAGAAGTTTACCAGCTATGAAGCTAAGTATACTCTGTTGGAAAGAACCTGTTGTGCCTTAACTTGGGTCGCTCAGAAGCTGAGTCATTATCTGCAAGCCTACACCACTTACCTTATAACCAGGTTGGATCCTTTGAAATACATATTCCAGAAACCAATGCCTACGGGAAGATTAGCAAAGTGGCAGATCCTGCTCACAGAATTTGACATAGTCTATGTCACTCGCACGACAATGAAAGCCCAGGCGTTGGCAGATCATTTGGCTGAAAACCCGGTTGATGATGAATACCAACCTTTGAACACTTATTCCCAGATAAAGAGGTAAACTCAGTCAAGGCTGTCACACCTCCTTTTTTACACACCTATCCCGAAGGATAAATGTATAAGGGAGTTTTTCCATTTAAAGTGACATTATTCGAAATGGGATTATTTATTGATTTTTAGAGTCGCCACTTGGGATAGGATTGGTTTTTGGTGTCCCAAGCCACCGGTTTAACTTAAATCCCAAATCGAGGAAAATTTTGACTTCCCGAATGGAGTCTGCGAACCAGAAATTCTAAGTAAGGAATTCTTTTGACCCGAGGGAATGTGTTAGGCACCCCCCGGATCCCGTGGTTCTAGCACGGTCGCTTAAATTATTATAAATGGCCAAAATCTAATTTTTATACATGTTCCAACCTATATTGAAAATTTTTATAATTATTTACCGCTTTTAGCTATTTTTTACGAAAGTGAACGTCGTTTTAAAAATGTATTTTCGGACCACGTCACAAGAAATGCACCCGGATCCTTGACACATTCTTATTCGACGTTTTGGGAATTGGATTTGGGTCGCATGAAATGCACACCCGTATTTAGGAATGTAATTTTATTAAAATCGCGCCTAAAGAGTCTAACGCATTATTATTTTGGGGAAGGCCGTAAAATTCGCCAAACGGCCCATCCCTAATTCTAAGTATATACATTTATTGAGGGCCCCGCAATTTGCATTTTATTTAGTGAGGCTCATCTCATCATTTTTATTTAAAAGTCACTCTTAAAGTAAACTATAATTTTCTACTTAATAGGTCTTTAAGAATAAAAGGAAAAGTCCGATTAATCACCATTTATGAAAGGCTAAATACTTAAGACTCACTTAAAAAAAACCAGTCAAAGCGCATAGATCTGATGAATAGCTCTATTCCAACTCCAATTCATAATTACATCAAAGTGAGTTCATAATTGTGTACCTGGGAATCAGAATTCAACAGGAAGAAGAAGAAGTTAGCACAGCAGCAATAGGCAACACGATTTTAACCCAGAAATAGCTCAGTGATCCAGAACTGATTTAAAACCAAACAAGACTCGTACAGCAGACTAAACACAGCACCAAAATTGACCAAAATGAAACCAGAAATTAGTGCTTCCAATCAGTTAAACCACAGCTAACTCAAATTGTACTCAAATAAGTTCGAAACTGAACTTAAATTGCTTCTTAGACTTCCCTGGAACAGTACTCAGCCAGAAACCAACCTAAACAGACCCAAATTCACTCGAACATATTGCCAAATACTCCTAAATGTTGTTGAAATTCGAACTTAGAACAGACCTTGAAGAAAATCAAGGAAAAACATGAAAATGATCTAACTAGGCAATGAAACAGTAGAATGTTTCTGATTTTTTTTTTGTTTTCTGATATTTTTGGATTTTTGAATATTTGAATTTCAATTCAGATCTGAGAATTAGAAAAGAGAGCTTTTACAGGGAATTTTTGATGGCTAAACTTTGGGAATTTTCAGAGAGTCTCTCAACTTGTTAAAGAAGGCATGAGGGATGCCTTTTATAGGCAAGAAATGGGGCAGAATGTTCTGGAAGGGTTTTCCTATTCCTCCCCCCCTTTTATTTTCAGAAATTGACTGTTAGACCCTAACTTTGTAACTTGTTACCCACGTTACTGCATTAAAAATGCAAAACTTACACTAAGGCCCTCTTCTAGAAGGCCCTAGGGTGTTCTTCTACCTATAGAATACCTATACTACCCTTATTTTTATTTTGAAATTACTATTCTTAAACAACAGCCCTTTTAGTTGCCTAAACTACCCTTACTTTCCACCTGAAATTACTAACCCAAACAAACCCTTTACTTGAGTTAAAAACTAACTATAGTTAATCCTAGTGAATCTAAATCAGCTATAACCAATCAACAAGCATAATTAATTTGAAAGTGAACACTAAATTGAAAAACAATTAAAATAAACTAAATAAAGTAGCAGAAATGTTAATTCAATCATACAAAAATCAAACAACACCCAAAACAAATTTGAAACACAATTAAACCAAAACTTAAAGCTAATCTACGTGTATATAGGCCAAATAACACATTGTTTATCAGAATGGCCAATCACTTACTTGAATCAAAAATAAAACTACAATAAAATCTAACTACATTTCGATTTGAATCCATCAAGATCAATTATCAACATTACTATAATTCAGAAGCAATTGAGGATTGAAGCAAAACTAGATATTCCATCATAAAAATTATTGAAACTCAACAGTAAAAAAAATAGAGCAAAGAAAACAAATCAAACTTAAACTAACAAGGAATGATTATTGAGAATCAAGTCAAGATAAAGAAACAAACAACTGAAAGAACCAAAAAGACAAATTAAGAAAACTTACTGAAGTTGGGTCTTAATGTGTTAATCCTGGGATTGGCATTAAAAATGATATTATATGCTTATTCCAAATCGAATAAACACATAATATCAATTTTTAGGGTCATTAAGCACTGATAATTACGCGACGCCATTTCACCCTTACTTGAAAACCCTAGATTAACCAATCAGTGACCTTCGGTGGCATTTGACGACAACCAAGTGAAGATTTGTGATGAGGGGAGGTAAGTGAGTCAGTGGTGTAAATTTGAAGGGATTTGGACGATACAGCGTCTTGGCCGGAGAATTTTTGATCCAATATTAG
The DNA here is from genome assembly GCA_026770625.1 of Nicotiana glauca. Classification (NCBI taxonomy): domain Eukaryota; kingdom Viridiplantae; phylum Streptophyta; class Magnoliopsida; order Solanales; family Solanaceae; genus Nicotiana; species Nicotiana glauca. The sequence continues at coordinate 115,003 of MU718182.1, forward strand.
ACGTTTTTGGCCGGGATTTGAAGGACATTATTTGTAGATTCAAGATGAGGGAGACGAGAGAAATATGGGGTGTTAATTTGGGATGGATTAGTAGTGGTGGCATTCGCCGGCGGTGGTTAGGGTTTCAAAAGTTCGAGGCGTTCCAGTAGGATTTGCGAAAAACGGAGTGGGGTATGAGAATGAGGGAGGGAAGCGAGGTTGTGGTGTAATTTTGAGCATCATCGGATGCCGGCCGCCGCCGCGAGGCGATTTCCGGCGGCGGAACCGGCGAGGCTGCAGCAGTACGAGGAAGATGTATAATGTCTCTAACATTAGAGAGATTTCCGACATTTTTATTATTTAGCCAAGAAAGAACATGAGCCGTTGGATTATAAAAATTGAAGGGCTCAGATGGAGAGGCGTCGAAACGACGTCGTTTTGGCTAAGGGAAAGGGCAGGCCGGGTGAAAGGGTATTGGGTTGGATTTTGGTCCGATTTTGTTGGGCTGAGACTGGGTTTGGCCCAAAAATTTAGTCTTTTATCAAGACCAAATCTCTCTTTTGTATTTATTTTGTATTTTACTTATTATTATTATTTTGTTTGTATTTTCTGATTTTATTATGCAAGACCCAAATCAAAATCTAAAATTATACCAATTAATTTCCAAAATCAACTAATTCCTATTAAATAAAGCTAAACCACAATGTAAAATGTGGAATATAAAAATGTAAAAGGACTATTTTTGGTATTTTTCTCTTGTTTTAGTGATATTACTTGACAAAAATGTAAAAATCGATTTTTAAATGTAAGTGTACTATTTTTGTACTTTTTATGAATTATAGCAACTAACAATGCACACAAAAATACAAACAAGACATAAAATCATGCAATTAAGTCCTAACAATTCAAATCATAAAAGAAAAAAATTCTAATTCTGAAGAAACTATAGGAGTAAATTAAGTGTGACAAAAATCACGTGCTCACAAAGGCAATATCCGAGGATACTACTACTTGGAAGATTTTCTTTGATGGTGCGGCAAATGCAAAAGGTATAGGAATTGGGGCAGTATTGATCTCACCTACTGGCCAGCATTACCCAGCCATAGCCCGGCTTCGATTTTTCTGCACAAACAACACCATCGAGTATTAAGCCTGCATCATGGGTATGAACATGGAAATCGACCAGGAAGTCGAAGAGTTGTTGATCATGGGGGACTCAGATCTGATTATTCGGCAAGCTCAGGGAGAATGGGAAACCCGAGATGTCAAACTCATCCCTTACAGACAGCATGTGGAGACCTTAGCAAGCGATTCAAGTCAATAGAGTTCAGGTACATCCCTTGTTGTCACAACGAACTGGCCGATGCACTTGCTACTTTGGCCTCGAAGCTGCCGTACCCAGGCAATGCTCACATAGACCCTTTGGAAATCCAAATCCGGGAAAGGCATGGTTATTGTAATACAATCGAAGCAAAACCAAATACCCAACCATATTACCATGACATCAAAAGATTCTTGAAAATGCAAGAATACCCCGAGCAAGCCAGTGGGGACAAAAAGAGAACCACTAGACGGCACGCAAGTGTTTTATTTTATGAGTAGTGATATCTTGTACAAAAGAACTCCGGACCTCAACTTGTTAAGATGTGTTGACGCCGAAGAAGTTGGAAGAATCATGCATGAAGTGCACACAGGCGTGTGCGGACCCCACATGAACGGGTATGTTTTGGCAAAGAAAATCCTCCGAGTAGGCTATTACTGGATAACCATGGAAAAAGACTGTTTCAGCTTTGTCCAAAAGTGCCATCAGTGTCAGGTACACGGTGATTTGATTCATGCACCGCCCACAGAACTGCATCCCATGTCAGCGCCTTGGTTATTTGTTGCTTGGGGCATGGACGTCATTGGGCCGATCGATCCGAAAGCCTCAAATGGGCACAAATTCATACTGGTTGCCATTGATTACTTCACGAAATGGGTTGAAGCCATCTCTCAAATCTTTCACCAAGAAAGCTGTGGTAGATTTTGTGCACTGCAATCTTATCTGTCGATTTGGTATTCCTGCAACTATCATCACAGATAATACTGCAAACCTGAATAGTCATTTGATTGAGGAAATATGCGAACAATTCATAATAACGCATAGGAACTCTACTCCTTATCGGCCTAAAACCAATGGTGTCGTCGAAGCAGCAAACAAGAACATCAAGAAGATTTTGAGAAAGATGATTCAGAGTTCAAGGCAGTGGCATGAGAAGTTGCCTTTTGCATTACTGGGATATCGTACTACAGTGCGCACATCGGTTGGAGCAACCCCGTACCTCCTGGTCTATGTCACTGAAGCCGCAATACCCGCGGAAGTTGAAATTCCCTCTCTCCGGATCATTATAGAAGCTGAAATTGAGGATAGTGAGTGGGTCAAGACCCGTCTAGAGCACCCTGATTAATGAAAAATGAATGGCCGTTGTCTGCCACGGGCAATTGTCTCAACAAAGAATGGCCCGTGCCTACAACAAGAAAGTGCAGCCCAAAAATTTCGAAGTGGGGCAACTCGTGTTAAGACGCATTCTTCTCCATCACTAGGAGGCAAAAGGAAAGTTCGCTCCTAATTGGAAAGGCCCGTATATCATCAGAAAGATATTGCCAAGAAGAGCATTGTACTTGGGAGATGTCGAAGGAAATGATCCCGAAGCAGCCGTGAATGCAGATGCAGTAAAAAGGTACTATGTTTAGGCTTTCTGCAGCATTGACTTTATCTGATTGGGATGACGAAGGCTTTCATTCTCACTACCCAAACACTATCAACCCCTTGCAAACCCCTTGAGCTTGTTACTCTTCTTTGACTACCTCCTTTGGAACCCGAAAGTGTTATTAAAAGAAGTGAAAAAATGAAAAAAAAAAGAAAGAAAAAGAAAAAGAAAACAAAACAAAACAGAAAAACTAAAAAAAAATCGAAAACAATATTTCCCTGAACTACGTTCGACTTGATTCCGAAAGGATACATAGGCGGCCACTCTCTGGGGTTCAGTCACAACAAAATAAAAACCCAATTGCCCCCAAAAAAGTGAAACTGGGGCAGATGATATAATAGTTCGGTGATGATCCCGCCCGAACGGTTCCAAAGGTGTAATGCGATCCAATTCTCTTTTTTACATGAACCTTTTCCAAGTCCTTCTGATCAATCAGCCAAAAGGTGTTGGAATTATATAACACAGTTGCTTGGGATCTGATACATTCAAAATAAGAGAAATAAAATGAGAGAGTCTTATCGGTAAAAACCTACGGCCACCATAAGTCGACGGTGAGTAGAGAAATTGAAAATGAGAGAGCCATGTTAGTGAAAACTCGTAAAGAGCGCTACCAGGTGACGGTGAGAAGAGAAGTGAGAGAGGTCAATTGGCGAAAACCCGCAAAGGGCACCGTCGATCGAAACGAAAACACCCCTCACCACCATTGGGGTCCTGGCGAGGTTTCTCAGTTTGCAAATGTGGCTTGCAAGGAGTTTATGAGGAGTTGGGAACATGGTGCAGGTTGGGCATCCAATCCAAGAAGCATGTCATGCCTTTTGAAGCCTGCATGCACCCAGATAAGTCCTTCCTCCCTTCCCAAAAGGGACACTTCTCTTTAATCCCTTTCGGTCTAACTCTGTTTCCGAAACTAATACAAAGACAGGTGGAAAGATTGTCTCTACAGGTTCCTGCCCAGCAAAAGCCAAAGAAAAATACCTAGCCTCAGTGGGTGCATCAAGTCGGTCCCAACTGGCCATGATGGCTGATGCTCTGAAATCAAAGTTATTGAAAAGGAAAAGAAAGCCAAAGGCGAAAGCCCTAAAGCCAAAATAAAGTGAAAGGATCAAAGCCCCATCTGGGCGACCTGTCATGAAATCTTGAAAAGTTGAGTCCCTCGGTTTGAAAAAAGATCAATATTCAGAGAAACCGGCAGACAGCGGAGTTTCTCATCAAAGACTCAGGACGAGATCAAGTGATTGGAAACAATGAAGGCCACAAAACCAACCACCGTTTCAAACTAATAATTGTTCTTTGTTTGAAAATTTTGAAACAAGTGTAATCCAAAGCAACTGTGCAAGAAGCAGGTGTAACCAAAAGGAAAAATGCGCAAGAGCTAGAAACAGCTTCGCAAAAATAATCAACCCGAAAAGGAAGTCTTCTCCAAAGTCTTTCCTGCATTTTTACTAAAAAGGAGAGAAGAAGAAAATCAAAAAAAAAATCATGGTAGCATAGGGACTCCAACCTTTAGCTGCATCCTGTCTAACAAGGACCTTTTCTTTTATCCCGGCATAACCCGTGGACCTCCCTGGCATAACCTAAGGACCATTTTCTTTTATCCCAGCATAACCCGTGGACCTCCCTGGCATAACCCAAGGACCTTTTTTCTTTTTCTTCCGGCATAACCCTTGGACCACCCTGGCATAAGCCAAGGACCTTTTTTCCCGGCATAACCCATGGACGTCCCTGGCATAACCCAAGGACCTTTTTCTTTTATCCCGGCATAACCCAAGGACCTCCCTGGCATAACCCAAGGACCCTTTTTTCTTTTTTATCCCGGCAAAACCCGTGGACCTCCCTGGCATAACCCAAGGACCGTTTTCTTTTATCCCGGCATAACCCGTGGACCTCCCTGGCATAACCCAAGAACCTTTTTCTTTTCTCCCAGCATAACCCATGGACCTCCATGGCATAACCCAAGGACCTTTTTTCTTTTCTCCTAGCATATCCCGTGGACCTCCTTGGCATAACCCAAGGACCCCCTTTCTTTTATCCCGGCATAATCCGTGGACCTCCCTGGCATAACCCAAGGACCTTTTTTTCTTTTCTCCCCAGCATAACCCATGGACCTCCTTGGCATAACCCAAGGACTTTTTTTTCTCGGCATAACCCGTGGACCTCCCTTGCATAATCCAAGGACCTTTTTTCTTTCCTCCCGGCATAACCCGTGGACCTCCCTGGCATATAAGGACCTTTTTTCTTTTCTCCCGTCATAACCCGTGGACCTCTCTGGCATAACCCAGGGACCTTTTTATTTTATCCCCGCATAACCCGTGGACCACCCTGGAATAACCCAAGGACCTTTTTCTTTTATCCCAGCATAACCCATGAACCTCCCCAGCATAACCCGAGGACCCTTTTTCTTTTCCGGCATAACCCCGTCAACTTTCCAGTATAACCTGGCAATCTTCCCAATTCGGGACAACATTCTCTATTCCTAAAGATACACAATCCTGAATTTTATTGCTTTCAATAAATAAATATCTTATATTTGTGTTGCAAATAACTTACAAAAATTTTCTATTAAAAACTGGGGTAGAAAAATTTTGTTCGTTTGTTTGTTTTGGCGTCTGAGCAGGTTTGACCTCAAAGCACAGGACCGAGGTGGTCGAAAGCATGATCCTCAGCCCAAAATAAAGAAAAGAAGAAAAAGAGCAAAAAAGAAGTGAATTCAAAATTCTAAAGCGGAGAAAGACGCGGACTGCCCAAGATATGATTAAAGTCACAAGCTTCGCATGTCCCGCCTTGATCCGAAGCTGAAGAAAGAACCAGCACATGCTGCTGATGAGCATCAAAATTTAGATCGAAGTCAACAGCAAAATCAACTAAGACTCAAGATCAAGCTTTGAGAGATTTATAGATAGGAATCTTCTAACTCGTAGTTGATAGGCCTAGCTAGCTTAGCTTTTGATTTTCCTTTTGGTGTAATAAGGAGGTCAGCAAGCAGTTGCAGCAGCAGCAATAGTAAAATCGCAGCTCCCGGTAGTCCCAGCTACCAAAACTTTCAGAACTACACTGACCTGATTCCTTTATAGACATGGATATGTAGGCAACCTCTGAAGCAAGGTTCGGTCAGACACTTTTCAAAAAAACTTCTCATGGAGTGTCGAGCATGCAAAAATCCCCCATAGTTGCTCATATCTTTGTCCGAAAACTATTCGCGTCTCCGAGCAAAGAGAGACAGCTGTGAGCACGTGATTTTTGCCTCACATGAATTACTCCGACAAAATCCCCCAAATTAGGATTTTTCTTTTATTATTTGGTTTTTAGGAACTGATTGCATAATTTCTTGCTTGTTTTTCTATGTGCATTTTTAATTTATTTAATTCATAAAAAATATAAAAATAAATTACATTTTCATTTAGGATCCAATTTTATATTTTTTAGTTCATTATTTAATTAATGTCACAAAAAGAAATAAAATACAAAAAATAGTTCATTTTGCATTTTTTACTTCCAATTTTCGAGTTTGTTATAATTTTTTTTTGTTATAGGAATTAATCAATTTTGAGAAAAATAATTAGTTTATTAATTTAGTTTTGGGAATTAAATCAGGTTTTTATTAGTATTTAGCAAAAATCTAAAAATGAAAATAATTTTAAAAAAAAGAAAATGAAAGAAAAGAGGGTTTTAATACAAATACCCAATTTTGGGTCAACCCATTAAAAAATCCGGCCAAACCCACCTCAAACCAACCTAGAAAACCGGCCCAAACCACCCCAGAACCCGTCCAATTACTCGATCCGCCCCCCTTAAGTCCAAACGACACCGTTTAATTTAAAATAAATCTGAGCCATCGAGGTTTGTTGATCTAACGGCTCAGAAGTGGGGAGATTTAAATATATATATATATATATATATGTCCAAACGCCCACCCCCTACCCCATCTCCCGTCTCTCACACACCTCTGAAGGTCAATCGTCTCCGCCCTCAACCTGCCGCGTGTCGCCCACCGGAAATCGCCTACGGCGGCGGTCGGCGACCAAATACGCCCAAATTTACACCTCTGAATCCTCTCCACCACCCCATCCCAAATATCCAATCACCTTTTCTCAAATCCCACCGGAACACCTCAAATTTTCTCACTCCCCTCTTTCCAAATTCCATACCAGTTTCCCCTGAATACCCCCGAAACCTCTCGAATATTGATTTGAAAAGACGAACCCTAAATCCCAAAAATCCAAACTGTCAGGTCTTTGAAGATTTGAGGTCGAAATTGGCTTCAGTTGGGTGTTTTCGCTTGAGAACACACGATTGAGGCACATTTCGGTCAAAAATCAGAGGTTCGAAGTTATTTTCAAAGATAGGGTCAGATCACTTCGTAGGTATGCCCATCATTCTTTCTCTTTCAGTCATTTTTTTCTTCTTTTTTTTCTTTTGTTTCATTTACGGTATCAATGTTCTTCGTCTCACCTCTTCTGTGTTACTAATTTTTTTTAGTTCTTATAATCACTTCCACCTGCATATTTTCAATTAAAGTTAACAATGCATGTTTGTTTTAATTTCTTAGTCTCTTTGTTTGTTATTTTGTTTTTTCTCGAGCTTTCATTATAAAAAAGAAAAAAACGAAAAGAAGGTTCTAAGTTCCCCCTTGTAAATCTTGTTGGACTCGTTAGTTTTAGGATTCGTGATTAACTGAATTGGGCTATGGAAGAGTCAAAAGCCTAACAGGAAATTAATGGGGATTACAGGCTTATAGGGGTTCTGATTTGGGTCAACTCGACCCATATGCTTGCCTGGACCAAGGGTAATTAACAGAGGTCTAAAGGGTAATTTGGGTAGTTTAGGTAGGGAATCTTTCAATAACAGCCTGAGGAAGCTTCTTAGTAGCTGAAAAACAAACTTGCTTGGCAAGCAAGTCAGTAATTGAAAGACTTTTAAGAAAAATAAAAATTCAAAAAGGGCTAAAGTGCAAAACTTAGCCTATTTCTGCGGCCCTAGTAGCTTGCCTATAAAGGCATTGTTAACAAGAGCTGAATTCAGATTTTGAAGAGCTAAAAAAATACAGAAATACAAGACGGCTAATTTTTACAGTTTAATTGGGTCTCTTCAGTGATTTGTTTTGAATTCTTTTCTATTTCTGAAACAATTTGGACTCATCTGGGTATAAAATGGGTTGAATTTGGTCGTCAAAGTTGGTTTAAAGTGTGCTGGGCTACTGTTTGATCGGAACTGTTGTTGCTGCACCTCATTCTTGGTTGAAGTTGATTTTAATGGTTGTTTTGTTGCTTAACTATTGCTGATCTCACCATCCTCTTACTGAAATTTCGTAGTTCTTTTGGCAATATCCAGGTATCTACTTTGAGCCTCAATATTGTGAAGTGAACTTGAAGATTGAAATAAAAAGCTAAATTTGAAGCATGGCATTTTTATATTTTGCTGATTTAATGGTCTTGCTATTATTTTACATTTGAAATCTGTTTATTGTCTTAATGGACTAAATTCTGGTTCAAGTAAATGAGTGCTACTAGTATGTTTGGCCTAAGGCTATTATGAAACTTGGGTCACACTTTGGCCATTTGAGTTAGTAGTTAGACTTTGGTATTGTATAATCGAACTTTAGCATTATTCTGAATTATTATGGAAGCTTGATTAGCATTGGGTTTAGTCAAACTTGGTTATATATCGTGTTCTCATTATTTTGAGTTTTAATTGAAGCTTCTGCCTACATTTAAGTTTAGTCATCAGATCTCTTTGCTGGGAAATTTATTGAGGTTGTTGTCAGCTTATTTCAAATGCTGAAGTCGAGCTTTATTTGAGTATAAAAGGCTAGAGAATGAGTTAAAATGGGTATTTTCATGTCAATTCCATCTTTGATTCTAGTACTCATTGCTTGAAGAATGAGTTTAAGTTGGATTTCTTTTTTAAAATCCAAATGACTAGCATGTTGTCTTTTGTGGATTGAGTGGTGTTAGTACTGAAAGGTCTTGGTTTGAATTTCCATGAGGAATGGGCAAGCCCAGTTGCATTCGAATCAAAAATAGGCATTTGATAAATCTGCAATCAAATAGTTGTACCTAAGAGTGTTAAAAAGTAGCTTGGTATATTGATTACTGATTGTTAGTGGAATATGTTGGTGTGACGACCCAAAGGGGTCATCACTAATTTTCTCTTTCATCCCATGCTTTCGAGGCCTTGAAACCTTATTTTCACTTGCCTCAATTTGCGCGCACAATCCGAGCGCGTAGCCAGAAAGATTATATGCTAAATTCTGTGAAAATTTTCAAAATGTGGCTTTAAAATGATTAAAGTTGATTTTGGTCAACATTTTTGATAAACGGATTCGGACCCGTGATTTGACGATCCCGTAGGGTCCGTAGAAAAATATGGGACTCGGGCATATGCCCGGAGTCCAATTCCGAGGTCTAGAGCCCGAGAAAAGAATTTTTCTGTCAGGCTCGTATTTCGGTTCTGACGCCCGGTACAAGTCTTATATATGGTTTATACGCTTTCTGTGAAATTTGGTCGAAATTGGACGTCATTTGACGTGTTTCAGATAAATAACTAAAATTTGAAGTTTATGAAGTTAGAATGAAAAATGATGATTTTGATGTTGTTATGGTGATTTGATCACTCAGTTAAGTTTGTATGAGGTTGTTGAGTTAGTGTGTGTGTTTGGTTAGGAGCCCCGAGGGCTCGGCAGTGATTCGGAGGTGGTTCGGGGTGTTTTTGGCCTTAGAGAAACTGCAGAAACTTCAGTTCTAGTATTCTGGTATGCTCTCCGCGATCGCATAGTGTAAGTCTCAGCTGCCCAAACTTTGTTCTATGAGATCGCATAGATTGATCCGCGATCGTATAGCTTGGCCCAGTCTCTTCAGTGCGATCGCATGCCTCCTACGCAATCGCATAGCATTAGGCCCCACCAGAAATTTCAATTCCTATTTCTTCTATGCGTTCGCATAACCACTTCTGCGATCGCAATGGTCAACTTTCCCTTCCCCTATGCGATCGCAAGCCTCCTTCTGCGATCGCATAGAGTAAATATGCCCAGTGATTTTTTTTTAAAATGTTCAAAACAGAATAGTTTCGGGACTTAGGAATTTTTCTCACGAACTATCTTCTTTCCTAAGCTTTAGGACTCCATTGAACCCCCCCACTCTTCAAGATCACTTGGGTAAGTAATTTCCCACTTATTTCCTTCATTTTCCTTCATTAATTAATGAGTTTCTATGTCTAAATCATGAAATCTAGGGTTGAAATTGGGGGAAAAGGGTAGAATTAGAGCTTTTTAATTTTTTTTGATCTAGACCTTGTTTTTGGGTCGAATTTGAAAACAAGTTGTATATCCGGGCTCGTGGGGGAATGGGTGACATGAAATTGGTTCGAACCTCGTGTTTTGACCAAGCGGGGCCGGGGGCAATTTTGGAATTTTTGGAAGAACGGTTGGGAATCTATGTTTAGGCATTGGGTTTGATTTGTTTAGCTATTATTGATAATGCAAAGTCATTATTTCATAGATTTGATTGAGTTGGAGCCGAATTCGAGGGGTAAAGCTACACTAGAGGCTTGAATTGATTTTTGGAGCATTTGAGGTAAGTGTTTGGTCTAGCTTTGGCTTGAGGGAATAGGAGTAGAGACTTATTTGCTAATTGCTATTTGTGGAGTACGGTGCATAGGCATCGTAACGAGTATCTATATATTGGTGTCTAGCATGACCGTGTGTCCTTATATTGAGATTATCGTGAATTTGTTGTGATTCTTCCATGCTTATTTGATGATTTCTATATACTGTAAAGAGCATGAGACAAGGATTATGATTACTAAACTCCGTGGAGCAATGACTCAAGTTTTATTACGGATTGAGAAGGTATGTAATATGAAATGACTCTTTGGAGCAATGGCTCAGATGTTAAAGTGAATTATAAGTGAGAAGTGTAAGAAAGAGAAAGAGTTGATGATTAGTCCTTTGCCGGGATGTGTTATTGTTTTTGTTGATTTACCTCCCTTGCCGGGGATTTAGTTGTGTTGTTATTTTCCCTTGGCGGGACATTGAGTTTATTGATATTGTTCCCTTACTGAGATTTAATTGCTTTGTTGTATTCCCTTACCGGGATATTCTTTCCTTGTTTGTTTACTTCTTGCCCCGTATTTGTGGCTGTAGTTTGGATAAGAAAGTATGATATTGGTGGAGCGGGTTGCACGCCGCAACAATGATATTTGAGGATCGGGTTGCACGCCGCAACAATGATATTTGAGGATCGGGTTGCACGCCGCAACAATGATATTTGAGGATCATGTTGCACGCTGCAGCAATGATATTTGAGGATCGGGTTGCACGCCGCAAGAATGATATTTGAGGATCGGGTTGCACGCCGCAACAATAATATTTGAGGATCGGGTTGCACGCTGCAATAATGATATTTGAGGATCGGGTTGCACGCCGCAACAATGATAACTGAGGATCGGTTTGCACGCCGCAACAATGATATTTGAGGACACCGGGTTGCACGCTGCAACGGTGGTTGACGCCAGTGTGTTTAATTTGAAATATTCGTGTTCTTGAATCATTATAAATTCTTTGGTTGTTTCTATCTTATATTGTGATTTCTTTATGTTTGTTGACTGTTTACTTCCTGTGTTTTCTTTCTGTTGTATGTATATATTTGAACTGTAGAGGTTTATATGGTGGTCTGGTCCTAGCCTCGTCACTACTTCACCGGGGTTAGCCAGGCACTTACCAGCACATGGGGTCGGTTGTGCTGATGCTACACTCTGTGCATCGTTTTGCACAGATCCAGGTGTTGGAGTAGCATTTAAGTAGCATTAGCATTTTGGGAGCGAGCTTCTAGTCCAGGGACATTCGAGGTAGCCTTGCTGACGTCCGCAAGCCCGAAGTCCTTTCTATTTCATCCAGTTTGTTATCATTGTACCGTAGCAGACAGTTCTATGATTCATTTGAACCTTGTATTTAGTATTCTCTAGATGTCCGTGAGTATTGTGACACCAGTCTTGGGTAGAGGATTTGTTAAACTTCCGCATCTCTTTCAGTAAATTATATTTGAGACTTCCGCTTTATTGTTAAATGCTTTATTGTTGTTAATATTGTCGATGTTCGCTAAAGAGGTATTTGATAATTGGCTTGCCTAGCTCCTATTAGTAGGCGTCATCACGACTCCCGAGGGTGGGAAATCCGGGACGTGACAAGGTTGTATCAGAGCACTAATTTACATAGGTATCACAACTCACGGACAAACTTGGTAGAGTCTGAGCGATCGGTACGGAGACGTCTGTATTTATCCCTAGAGGCTACAGAGTTAGGAAAGTTTCGCATTTGTTCTTTCTTGTCGTGCGGTTCTATTTTTCAAGTAACGATTGAATTTCTACTCTATTCTTCCGCAAATGGCGAGAACACGTGCTTCTTTATCTACCGCTCAGCAGTCCAAGACCCCATCAACAGCCCCAGTGGCGGAGCCTCCGGTTGATTTTGAGGAGGTTCCCGTCCCAGCAGTTCTGGTGGGCCCAGCTCAGGTCCCAGAAGGGTTTTTTGCCACCCCAGTTCTTCAGGACACTCTAGTCCGACTGGTAGGCCTCATAGAGAGTGTCATTCAAGCGGGTTTGCTTCCAGTGGTTCCGCCAGCGGTAGCAGGTTAGTCGGGTATAGTGGCTCAGGCCGGGAGTGAGTAACTTTTCAAGAGGCGACCAGTATAGGCCGTAGAGTTGAGATAGCTATACCACAGGGAGGTAGTCATGGGTAGGATAAGAGGCCACGTCATGCAGGCAGATTCAGTGGTACGTCGTCAGGAGGTAGAGGTTCTTATGGTAGAGGCCAACCTCCCAGGCCTTTTCAGTCAGCTCTCCAGGTCACTCATGGTAGTTCAGGTGGCCATTTAGGTCGACAGGGTCAGCCTCAGTTTCCACAGCTACAGCGTTCGTGTAGATATTATGAGTGTCGTGCGTATGGTCACAACAGGAGGGTTTGCCCGAGGTTGAGGGGTGATCAGCCGCAGCAGACGAGGTCTTGCCATACTTGTGGTGATCCGAGGCACATTGTCAGATATCGTCCTCAAGTTTATGGCAGCTTCCAGCATCAGAGTTCTCACGCTATGATTCAAGCATCGGAGGTTCCACAGCCTGCCCAGCCAGCTAGAGGCATTGGCAGAGGTGTTAGAGGTGGAGGTAGAGGTCTTAGAGGTGGAGTTCAGGTCGCCAAAGGTAGAGACCAGCCAGCAGCTAGGCCAGAGGCTGAGTCTTCAGGTGCAGACATTACAGGTACCATTCTGATTTGTATTAGAGATACTTTAATGCTATTTTACCCTTGGTCTACGTGTTCGTATGTGTCGTCCTATTTTGCACCCTACCTGGCTATGCCTAGTGATGCTTTGGGTATTACTGTTTATGTGTGTGGTAGTGTTTGAGGTTCTTGAGACCCGTGTTGATTTATTGCTCTTAGACATGGTGGATTTCGACGTTATATTAGGGATAAATTGATTGTCCCCGTATCATGCTATCTTGGATTGTCACGCCAAGACCGTGACCTTGGATTTACCAGATTTGCCCCGATTGGAGTGGAGAGGGACCCCAGGTCATGCCACTCGTAGTTTTATTTCATATGTGAAGGCTCGACGCCTGGTCGAGAAGGGGTGTTTAGCTTATCTGGCATATGTTCGCGATTCCAGCACAGAGGTCCCTTCTATTGATTATGTTCCTATTGTTCCGGAGTTCCCCGAGGTTTTCCCTTAAGACCTGCCGGGTATGCCACCCGACAAGGATATTGATTTCTGTGTTGATCTGGCTCCAGGCACTCAGCCCATATCCAATCTGCCGTATCGCATGGCCCCGCCACAGTTGAAAGAGTTAAAGGATCAGTTGCGGGATTTGTTGGAGATGGGTTTCATTAGACCTAGTGTTTCTCCTTGGGCGCGCAAATGTTATTTGTGAAGAAGAAGGATGGTACGATGAGGATGTGCATTGATTACCGGCAATTGAATAGAGTGACGATAAAGAACAAGTATCCATTGCCGAGGATTGGCGATTTGTTTGACCAGCTTCAGGGTGCGAAGGTGTTTTTTAAGATAGACTTGAGATCTGGCTACCATAAGTTGAGGATTAGGGCATCCGATGTCCCTAGGTCAGCATTCCGCACTCAGCATGGGCATTATAAATTTTTCGTCATGTCATTTGGGTTGACCAATGCCCCAGCAGCATTTATGGAGTTGATAAAGCGAGTGTTCAGGCCTTATTTGGACTTGTTCGTGATAGTCTTTATTGATGATATTCTGATGTACTCCCGTAGCCATGAGGAGCACGAGAAGCACCTCACAGTGGTACTTCAGACTCTGAAGGATAGTCAGTTATATGCTAAGTTCTCGAAGTGTGAGTTTTGGTTGAGTTCGGTTACATTTCTGGGTCATGTCGTATCAGCAGAGAGTATTCAGGTGGACCCGAAGAAGATTGTGGTAGTCAAGAACTGGCCTCGACCAGCATCAGCTATTGAGATTCGGAGTTTCTTGGGGTTCGCAGGTTATTACCGTCGGTTCGTGGAGGGGTTTTCATCCACAGCATCCCCGATGACCAGATTGACCTAGAAGGGTGCCCACTTCAAATGGTTAGATGAGTGTGAGGCGAGCTTTCAGAAGCTTAAGAAAGCTCTAACTACGGCACCGATATTGGTTTTGCCCACAGGCTCAGGGCCTTATAAAGTTTATTGTGATGCTTCCCGTATTGGGCTTGGTACGGTATTGATGCAGGATGGCAGAGTCATTGCTTATACTTCGAGGCAGTTGAAGATCCACGAGAAGAATTATCCGGTTCATAATCTAGAGTTAGCAGCCATTGATCATGCTTTGAAGATTTGGAGGAATTACCTATATGGTGTGACGTGTGAGGTGTACACTGATCAAACAAGTTTGCAGTACTTGTTCAAGCAGAAGGAGTTGAACTTGAGGCAGAGGAGGTGGTTGGAGCTATTGAAGGATTATGATGTCACTATTTTGTACCACCCGGGGAGAGCCAATATGGTGGCCGATGCATTGAGTAGGAAATCTACCAGCATGGGTAGTCTTGCTTATATTCCGGTCAGCCAGAGGCCGCTTGTTTGGATATTCAGACCTTGGCCAATCGGTTTGTGAGGTTGGACATTTCTGAGCCTAGCAGAGTGTTATCTTGCAGGGTTACTCGTTCTTCATTATTGGAGCGTATCCGTGATCAGCAGTTTGATGATCCCCATTTGTGTGTCCTGAGAGACACGGCGTAGCGTGGAGGTGCCACGAAGGTTACCTTAGATGATGAGGGTGTTTTGAGGTTGCAGGGGCGAGTTTGTGTGCCCAATGTCGATGGGATTCGAGAGTTGATCTTAGCGTAGGCCCATAGTTCTCGATATTCTATTCACCCGGGCGCCGCGAAGATGTATTAGGACTTGCGACAACATTATTGGTGGCGTAGGATGAAGAAAAATATTATTGCATATGTGGCTCGATGTTTGAACTGTCAGCAGGTTAAGTATGAGCATCAGAGGCCTGGTGGTTTATTTCAGAGGATTGAGCTTCCCGAGTGGAAGTGGGAGAGCATTACCATGGATTTCGTTACTGGATTTCGGATGACTTGGAAGAAGTTTGATGCTATTTGGGTCGTTATTGATAGGCTAACCAAGTCAGCGCATTTATTCCTGTTGCAGCCACTTATTCATCGGAGAGGTTAGCTGAGATCTACATCCGAGAGATTGTTTGCCTTCATGGTGTGCCGGCATCTATCATTTCGGACCAGAGCAGGCAGTTTACCTCGCGCTTTTGGAGAGAAGTTCAGCAGGAGTTGGGCACCCAGGTTCAGTTTAGCACACCGTTCCATCCTCAGACGGACGGCCAGTCCGAGAGGACTATTCAGATATTGGAGGATATGCTCGGAGCCTGTGTCATTGATTTTGGAGGCTCGTGGGACCAGTATTTGCCTTTAGCAGAGTTCGCCTACAACAACAGCTATCGGTCCAGCATTTAGATGGCTTCATATGAGGCGTTTTATGGTAGGCGATGTCGGTCTCCAGTCGGATGGTTTGAGCCGGTAGAGGCTCGGTTATTGGGTCCAGATTTAGTTCAGGAAGCTTTGGATAAGGTCAAGATCATTCAGGACAGGCTTCATTCAGCTCAGTCACGGCAAAAGAGTTATGCAGACCGTAAGGTTCGAGATGTAGCTTTCATGGTTGGTGAGCGGGTCTTGCTCCGAGTGTCGCCTATGAAGGGCGTGATGAGATTTGGGAAGAAGGGCAAGCTTAGCCCTAGGTTTATTGGCCCATTTGAGATTCTCGATCGTGTGGGAGAGGTGGCTTACACACTTTCCTTGCCGCCCAGCTTGTTAGCCGTGCATCTAGTGTTTCATGTGTCCATGCTTCGGAGGTATCACGGCGATCAAGCCCGCGTGTTAGATTTTAGCACTATCCAGTTGGACAAGGATCTGTCTTACGAGGAGGAGCCGGTAGCTATTCTAGACTGGCAGGTTCGACAGTTGAGGTCGAAGTGTTTTCCTTCGGTGCATGTCCAGTGGAGAGGTCAGCCTCCTGAGGCATCGACCTAGGAGTCCGAGTCTGATATGCGGAGCCGTTATCCTCATATATTTCCCAACTCAGGTACTTCTTTCTTTTATCCGTTCGAGGACAAACGGTTGTTTTGGAGGTGGAGAATGTGACGACCCAAATGGGTCATCACCTGTTTTCTCTTTCATCCCGTACTTTCGAAGCCTGGAAAACCTCATTTTTACTTGTCTCAATTTGCGTGCGCAGTCCGGGCACGTAGCCGGAAAGATTATATACTAAATTCTGTGAAAATTTTCAAAATGTGGCTTTAAAATGATTAAAGTTAACTTTGGTCAATATTTTTGGTAAATGGACCTGGACCCGTGATTTGACGGTCCTGGAGGGTCCGTAGAAAACTATGCGACTCGGGCTTATGCCCGGAGTCGAATTCTGAGGTCTAGAGCCCGAGAAAAGAATTTTTCTATGAAATTGTTTTTCTGAAATTGTTAAGGAAAATGGAAATAAAAATTGATTAAAAGACTGTGGTATCGGGCTCATGTTTTGGTTACGACGCCCGGTACAAGTCTTATATATGGTTTAAACACTTTGTGTGAAATTTGGTCGAAATCGAACGTCATTTGACGTGTTTCGGACCTAAATATTTAAAATTTGAAGTTTATGAAGTTAGAATGAAAAATGATGATTTGGAGGTTTGATTCATTGATTTTGATGTTGTTATGGTGATTTGATCGCTCGGTTAAGTCCGTATGAGGTTGTTGAGTAAGTGTGTGTATTTGGTTAGGAGCCCCGAGGGCTCGGCAGTGATTCGGAGGTGGTTCGGGGTGTTTTTGGGCTTAGAAAAATTGCAGA
The DNA here is from genome assembly GCA_026770625.1 of Nicotiana glauca. Classification (NCBI taxonomy): domain Eukaryota; kingdom Viridiplantae; phylum Streptophyta; class Magnoliopsida; order Solanales; family Solanaceae; genus Nicotiana; species Nicotiana glauca. The sequence goes on from MU718182.1 coordinate 132,079, forward strand.
AACTTCAGTTCTGGTATTCTGGTATGCTCTCCGCGATTGCATAGTGTAAGTTTCAGTTTCCCAAACTTTGTTCTATGTGATCGCATAGATTGATCCGTAATCGCATAGCTTGGCCCAATCTCTTCAATGCGATCGTATTCCTCCTACGCGATCGCATAGCATTAGGCCCTACAAGAAATTTCGATTCCCATTTCTTCTATGCATTAGCATGACCACTTCTTGGATCGCAATGGTCAACTTTCCCTTCACCTATGCGATCGCAAGCCTCCTTCTGCGATCGCATAGAGTAAATACGCCCAGTGATTTTTTTTTAAAATGTTCAAAACAGAATAGTTTCGGGACTTAGGCATTTTTCTCACGAACTCTCTTCTTCCCCAAGCTTTAGGACTCCATTGAAGCCCCCACTCTTCAAGATCACTTGGGTAAGTAATTCCCACTTATTTCCTTCATTTTCCTTCATTAATTAATGAGCTTCTATGTCTAAATCATGAAATCTAGGGTTGAAATTGGGGGAAAAGGGTAGAATTAGGTCTTTTCAATTTTCTTTGATTTAGACCTCGTTTTATGGTCGAATTTGAAACAAGTTGTATATCCGGGCTCGTGGGGGAATGGGTGGTATGAAATTGATTCGAACCTCGTGTTTTGACCAAGCAGGCCCGAGGGCGATTTTGGAATTTTTGGAAGAAAGGTTGGGAATCTATGTTTAGGCATTGGGTTTGATTTGTTTAGCTATTATTGATATTGTAAAGTCATTATTTCATAGATTTGATAGAGTTGGAGCCGAATTCGAGGGGTAAAGCTACACTAGAGGCTTGAGTTGATTTTTGGAGCATTTGAGGTAAATGTTTGGTCTAACATTGTTTTGATGGAATAGAAGTAGAGTCTTATTTGCTAATTGCTATTTGTGGAGTATGGTGTATAGGCATGGTGACGAGTATCAATACACTGGTGTCTAGTATGATCGTGTGTCCTTATATTGAGATTATCCTTGATTTGTTGTGATTCTTCTATGCTTATTTGATGATTTCTATATACTGTAAAGAGCATGAGATAGGGATTATGATTACTAAACTCCGTGGAGCAATGACTCGAGTTGCATTACGGATTGAGAAGGTATATCATATGAAATGACTCTTTGGAGCGATGGCTGAGATGTTAAAGTGAATTATAAGTGAGAAGTGTAAGAAAGAGAAAGAGTTGATGATTACTCCTTTGTCGGGACATGTTATTATTTTTGTTGATTTACCTCCCTTGCCAGCAATTTAGTTGTGTTGTTATTTTCCCTTGGCGGGACATTGAGTTTATTGATATTGTTCCCTTGCCGGGATTTAATTGCTTTGTTGTATTCCCTTGCCGGGATATTTTTTTCCTTGTTTGTTTACTTCTTGCCCCGTATTTGTGACTGTTGTTTGGATAAGAATGTATGATATTTGAGGATCGGGTTGCACGCCGTAACAATGATATTTGAGGATTGGGTTGCACGCCGCAATAATGATATATGAGGATCGGGTTGCACGCCGCAACAATGATATTTGAGAATCGGGTTGCACGCCGCAACAATGATATTTGAGGATCGAGTTGCACGCTGCAATAATGATATTTGAGGATCGGGTTGCACGTTGCAACAATGATATCCGAGGATCGGATTGCACGCCGCAACAATAATATTTGAGGACCGGGTTGCACGCTGCAACGGTGGTTGACGCCAGTGTGTTTTATTTGAAATATTCGTCTTCTTGAATCGCTATAAATTCTTTGGTTGTTTCTATCTTATTTTGTGATTTCCTAATTATAATTGTTGCCTCCCCACTACATGATCCCCCTTCTGTTTGTTGACTTTTTACTACTTGTGTTTTTTTTCCGTTGTATGTATATATTTGAACTATACAGGTTTATCTGGTGGTCTGGTCCTAGCCTCGTGACTACTTCGCCAGGGTTAGGCCAGGCACTTACCAGCACATGGGGTCGGTTGTGCTGATGCTACACTCTGTGCATCTTTTTGCACAGATCCAGGTGTTGGAGCAGCATTTGAGTAGCAGTAGCATTTTGAGAGCGAGCTTCCAGTCCAGGGACATTCGAGGTACCCTTGCTGATGTCCGCAGGCCCGGAGTCCTTTCTATTTCATCCAGTTTGTTATCATTGTACCGTAGCAGACATTTCTATGCTTCATTCCAACCTTGTATTTAGTTTTCTCTAGACGTCCGTGAGTATTATGACACCAATCTTGGGTAGAGGATTTGTTAAACTTCTGCATTTCTTTCAGTAAATTATATTTGAGACTTCCCCTTTATTGTTAAATGCTTTCTTGTTGTTAATATTGTCGATGTTTTCTAAAGAGGTATTTGATAATTGGCTTGCCTAGCTCCTATTAGTAGGCGCCATCACGACTCTCGAGGGTGAAAAATTCGGGTCGTGACAGTTGGCTTGTGGCTAAATGTGAAAGAATCACCTGTTTTGGTTAAGTACTCGATTTGGAGTCTTGCTTTCCGCTGACGCCCAGTTTTCCCAAGGATTTGGGCCCGCGATTGGGCCTGAGTTGGAAATCAGCTGCCTCTCTTTCTGTTCATGCATCCGTTCATTCTCGCTACTGGCCCACCTTTTAAAAGTAGTCCAATTTTTGGTCCAAAGCTTTGATAAATGTTTCCCCTTTTAATTAATTAGACTTTTCAAATTGAAATAGAGGTGCGCCATATCAAATAAAATAGTTTATAGCCCTCCGAAATATAGTTTGAATTCCCTTTTAAAAATTGTAATTGAGGTGCGCCGCGCCAAATAAAATCTCAAACGCGTAGCCCTCGTTTAATTATTTCTTTTAAAATTCTTAGAATTCGAGGCGTGCCATTTAGCAAATATACATGGCCCTTGCAAAGTTAAAAAATGCGTAGTTGCTTTAGGCGCATTATGTTAATAATTTATCTTCCTAAACTTGGGTGCGTATTTATGTGACCCAAATCTAAATCTCAACAATGTTATATAAAATGTGTTGCGGACTGCGGGTGCATTTATGTAACGTAGTTCAAGACATATTTTAAATGACATTGCAATTTTCTTTAAAAATGAATAAAAGTGGTTAAAGGTTTAAAATTGCACCATAGGTTTGAACATGTATTAAAATCAGATAATAGGTCAATTGTACTAGTTTAAGCGACCATGCTAGAACGACGGAATCCGGGGATGCCTAACATCTTCCCCCGGGTTAACAGAATTCCTTATTCAAAATTTCTGGTTCGCAGACTTCAAATGGAAAGTCGAAATTTCCTCGATTTGGGACATAAAATAAACCGGTGACTTGGAACACCAAATAAACTATCGCAACTGGCGAATATGACAATTAAATTATCTCATTTCAAATAATTTCACTTAAATTGGAAAAACTTCCTTATATACTATCCTTCGGGGTGGGGTGTAAAAAAGAGGTGTGACAGGTAAAAAGGAAATTTGTTAAATATTCGGCTTGCCTAACTCACATTGGTAGGTGCCATGACGACTCTTGAGGGTGGAAAATCTGAATCGTAACAACAGGTGAGATATATTTTTTGTTGATATTATTGCTAGAATTAGATCTAACTAATGAAATAGGACAAAACTGAGAGATTTAAGTCCGTCATAACATCATAAGGTTGGAAAGATACAATTTAGTGACTAAAAAGGGAATGAAAGATACAATTTATAACACATTGAACAAATGCGGATATGGATTTTAAAGCCACAACGTAAGAAGTAATTTATAACAGATTAAACAATTGGGGGTTATGGACTTGAAAAATTACAACCTTCAATAAAGAGGTGTGAGATATGGATGTAGACTTTTAAAATAAGATAAATGGTTTGAAAAGGCGAAAAAAAAAGGGAAAAAAGATAAATAGGATTCCTATACTATGAGATATGCTACATCATCTTTTCAATTCCCTCTTATATATATATATATATATATATACTAGTAAATTTGTCTGTGCTTTGCGGTTATAATAATAGTAAATTTAATATATGCATAAATGAGTTTAATTTTCTAAAATTTTCAAAAGTTTCTCATTACTTTTAAACAAGAAGATATGTGAAATAATTTTTAAAAAAAATTATTTGCCATCTACTATAAATATGAAAATTAGCCATTCCTCATTTCTTCACATTTTTTTTATTTTTTTCCTTTTGACTTTTTATTTTTCTAATATTCCCTCTTCAATAATGTATCGACTCGACCGGTCGTTTCGAGCCCTAGCGCGTCGTTCAGCAGTCTGAGGCTATGAGCAGCTTTATTTCAGGTGTTATGACTAGTACGCGTGGTCGGAATTGAATTTCGGGAAGTTCGGAGTTGGTTTGGAAAGAGAATTCTCATTTCGGAAGCTTAAAGTTGAAAGAATGAACTAGGATTGGATTTTTGAGCAAACGACCTCGGAATCAAGATCTGAAGGTTCCATCAGGTTCGTATGATGATTTCAGACTTGGGCGTATGCCCGGATCGGGTTTTGGATGACCCCAGAGCGTTTTGGCGCCTATTGTAGAAGTTGGCCTTTTGGAAGAAATTTCATAAGTTTGGTTTGAAGTGCATTTCAGTGTTATCGATGTCCATTTGGAATTCCGAGACTGGGAGTAGCTCCGTATAGTGATTCTTGAGTTGGGGCACGATCGGAAGTGAATTCAGAGGTCTGTAGGTCATTTTGGAACCATTTGGCTAAAGATAGAAATTTGAAGGTTTTTGAGGAGTTTGACCGGAGGTTGACTTTTTGATATCGGGGTCGGAATCCGATTCCAAAAGTTGGAAAAGGTCCCTAGTGTAAAATATGACTTGTGCGCAAAATTTGAGGTCAATCGGACGTGATTTGGTAGGTTTAAACATCGGAAGTAGAAGTTGGAAAGTTCAAAGTTCATAAAGCTTGTATTGGAGGTCGATTGATGATTTTAGCATTGTTCGAATTGATTTGAGGCCTCGAGCAACTCCGTAATATGTTTTGGGACTGGTTGGTATGATTGGTTGGGGTCCCGCGGGCCTCGGGTGGATTCCGGGTGGTTAACTGATCGAAACTTGGAATTTAAGAAGAACTGAAGCAGCTGGTATTAACACTTCTACGGAAAATGGGACCGCAGAAGCGAGGAGGAAGCCGCAAAAGCGGTGGACCGTGAGGGCAGCCAGGACCGCAAAAGCGGCCCTTGATCCGCTGATGCGGAACCGCATAAGCGGTTGACTGACCGCAGAAGCGAAATCTGGGCTGGAGCCCTGGTCCGCAAAAGCGGAGTTGTATCTGCAAAAGCGGGACCGCGGAAGCGAAAAAAGTTCCGCAGGTGCGAAAAAGGCTGGAGGCAGAGAGTTGTTTTAAAAATCAGATTTTGGTTATTTCTCTCATATTTTCATGGCTTGGGCGATTTTTGGGGAGCTCCAAGAGAGGGTTTTCATCATCAATGATAAGGTGTGTTATCCCCACCTATTATGAGTTAAATACATCGATTATGTATGGATTTTTAGCATATAAATAGGTATAAAATTGAGGGTTAGAGAAAGACCTAGAAAATTTGTGTTCTTGGATTTTGACCACGATTTTGAGTATGAAATTAAGAGAAAATTGTATATTTGAGTTCCTAAGGTCATGGGCAAAGCTTATCTTCAAAAAATTTCGGATTCCGGGCACGTGGGCCCGAGGGCATTTTTGTCAACCTATCGTTCGGGGTTAGAAATCGTTATAATTGGGTTGGAAAGTATAATCGAGCATATAGTAATGGATTTGTATGATCGTTGGCTAGTTTTGGAGCATTGTGTGTTGGTGCAAGTCTTCAGAAGAATGTAGAATGCCGGTTGTGGATCTTCGGAGCGAGGTGAGTCTTCTTTCTAATCTTGTGAGGGGGAATTTACCCCATAGGTGAGTTAAATTGGTTATGTGCTCCTATTTGTTGGGGCTACGTACGCACGAGGTGGCGAGAGTCCGTGGGTAGCCACTATTATGCTATTGTCCGGGTAGTCTATGACCCAAAAGCATGTTATATTTGAATTAATTGTGAACCCATTGATTGTTTGAATTAGCTTAAATCATATTAAATTAATAAATGGATTTCTAAAAAGTCTTAAGTTTCGTTTTCTCAAATTATTAAAGAGAATTGGTCTTTCTTGGATAATTGCTCCATGTTGACTTCTTGACTGATTGTCTGTCTGTGTGTATTTATTTTCGGAACGGGCCGAACACCTCGGCAGATTAATAAATGCATCTTTAGGCGCGCCGTCGACCCTCGGCAAGTGCACATTTATTTCTGTTGGATCGTGCCGTCGCTTCAGTATGGTTTGGGCATGCTTGTATTCCTGCCTTGACTTATTTAAGTTGTTACATGCCTCACTTTGGCTCGAGATCATTTTGTTAAAAATGAAAAGAAATCTTGGAAAATTTCCTATGACCGAATTATGTGTTTACTTGTTTCCTCTATCTGGATTAAAATCATGTTTATAAAATAAATCCACTGTTTAATATGTATATTAAAGACAAATAATCATTGAACTATTAGAGATTGTCAAGTTGACCATCTCGCCTCTACCCCTTCGGGATTAGGCGGGACACTCACTGAGTACATGTTGATTACGTACTCATACTACACTTCTGTGCATTTTTGTTGCACAGTTATATATATACCTCTAGCAGCCTACTGGGCGTAGCAGCATGGATGACTCTGGGACTAGGTGAGCTGCATTGTTCGAGACGACCCGCAGCTAGTGTAGTTCCCTCCAGTATTTTCTTATTATCATTCCATGTCCACTGTATTTTGGACATATGTTGTATTTTATTTTTCATATCGATTGTTGCTCATATACTTGTGACACCGGGTTTGTGGGATGATTTCAAAGGAATTGTACTAATCATTTATTGTTTAATTTGAATCGAAGTAATGATTATTTTTAATTATGAAAAATGGAAGGAGAAATCTTGGATTTTCAAAAGTACTAAAAAGAGGATTAATTGTTAATTTAGTTGCCTTTCCTGACAGAGGTGTCCGATGCCACCACGACCCATAGTAGATTTTGGGTCGTGACAGCATGGTATAAGAGCACTAGGTTCCCGTCGGTCTCACGAGTCATGAGCAAGTCTAGTAGAGTCTCGCGGATCGGTACGGAGACGTCTGTACTTATCCTCGGGAGGCTGCAGGACTGTTAGGAGTACTTCCCTTTTTGATTTCCTTATCGTGCGGTTCGATTCCTTTGAGGCTTATGCCTTTGATTCCTTCCTATTCAATCTTACGCGAGCGCTTGTTATTAATCGAAAATTAAAGGATTGTAACGGCACTACAAATGAGGTGCGGGATAATTTTTCCCGGTATAGCTGATTGGACAATGGTAGTCGCATTATGGAGGGATATTCTATTGTGTCAGCTCAGTAACAGAACTTCTAAGAGCCTTGAGGCTAGGCACAGGTTGCCACGATGCTTATGAGTGATTATTTCGTAGTGTTTTTGTGATGGTAGGATGTTTTCCCACGTGTCGGGGCAGTGGATGAAATTAAGGGAGGTTTACTCAGCGTGTCTATTTTCGATATGGGAAAAGACAGTCGGACTAAGAATGGTCAGTGTGGGCTGGTGGAAGTAATGAGGCTTGGTATTTGCAAGCGTGGTTGAGATTTCGTTTATGAGAGGGTGTCGTGGTCCTGATTGAACATACTAAGTTTGTTGGTGTTACAATCTGCTACAATTCGCCTTTATGGCAGGATATTGTGATATAATATTGGAGGTACAACTGTCAGATATCACATGATACGGTGGTTTAAGATCGAATTAGAATTTCTAATGTTGACGGCTCGATAAATATGACCTTTGGAAAGGCTTAAAGTTAGCAGCTATTGTGGGTTCAAGTGCCACGAAGATAGATTTCATTTAAGGCAACAATTGAGCAGCAAGGTATGAGGAAGGACATGTGGGAAGTGTCAGGTGGTGTTTAAAACTTCTAGAAGTAAGTATGAGGAGCAAGGTCGAGTGGTTAATTAAAGAGGTGAGTTCCGCCAAAGTGGGAGAATGGCGAGGGTTGCATATGGGCTTGGTAGTAGGATGACTAAGCTCATTAAACAGAGTTTGGATCGAATTGGGGATTTTAATTATTGGTGATTGAAGCCTGCGGGTATGATGTAAAGTATGGGATATTATGCGGCAGAAGATTGATATGGTGGAAAGGAGCTGCTTGAAATAGAGGAGGGTGCAGCATAACCCTGAATTTGGAAGGATGTTGCCGCATATTTAATTGATTTCATGTAGCGGCGTGGGAAGATGTCGGGAGGTGATTCCCCTAGATGGGTTATTCCCCGTGAACAGGTTAGCAGTTACGTGGTTGGCGAAGCTTCTGCAAGGAATTATTTTGGTTGTTCAACAAAGAGATCGGTCGTGCGAATGCGGTTAATGATTCAGAATATGAAAGATGGGTATTTACAGGAAGATCCCGAGAGATTTTGATAATTGGTGGCACGAAGTTAAGTCAATGAGAGGTAAAAAGGTCGGAAAACTCAAGAATTGGGAAATGATGGCTTCAAGCTAAGTGGGAGAGTCCCACCGCTTATGATTAGGCTGTATGATTAACTACTTGCGTGATTTCTGGTTATTAGCATACTGATGGATTATTTCAGCTATGAGAAAAGACCATAAGTGATAATTCGAGCAAATTAATTGTTGGAGGCTGCGATGGTTGGCCTTATTGACTCATGTTCGGACTTGGAAAAAGGTTCAGGATTTATGCCTTGTATGGATACAAGTTTCAGAGAAAGTGATTTCCGCCAGGTGCTTCGCCGAAAGAGTATTCGTGTGTTATAAGATCTATGGAGTGAGTTATATTCGGGACCAAGTCAGAGCGGGTGGCTCTCAATAATGGTCCTAGTGAATTCAGAAGTTAAAGTGTGGTGCCCGATGATTTCGAGCCTATAAGTACAGTTAAGAACCAAGCTTTGTAGTAGCTTATGAGAAGAGGCACATAATGTTCTGGGATGTTTGGCTTGTGGTGTAGCATTTGGGTGTTAAGAAATAGTTCGTGGGAATTGAGACAGCCTGGTCTCGTGATTCAAGGTCACTCGGGGTGAGTGTAGATGGAGTATAATACATGTTGAATGGAGTTAGTATTATTTCTAAGGCAATCAAGGATAAACTGGAAGGAGGTAGATTGATTGTTCATAATTGAATTGGCATATTGGGTCCAGCGATCATTTCATTCCGCGCGATCAAGTTATGTGTACGATTTGTGGCGATACGTGTGAGGCTTGTCAGCCGCCGTAATTGATGTTATTCAGAAGCATTCTTCTGTTATGGCTTGTTAAGTAGAAGAAGATTCTGGAAGGGCTATGGTGGCTTGGACCACTACTTGCAGATTTGCATATTCTATGGTTATGGGAAATTACCTGTGTATTGCTATGATTCTCCTGAAATGAGTTAAGTGCAAGCTTTTTATATGATGAAATGTGAAAATATTAATGAATTCGGAGTTATGATGAAAATCGTGTCCTATCGTATATTGGCACGTTGGGTGCAGTGAGAGGTATGGAAATGTGAAGAGAGGATCAAGGTTGCAGTTCGGTGTTGACAAGGATGTCATGGGCTCGGATGAGCAAGGAAGGGGTTGAATGATTAGAGTAAATTGTTATTGTCCTCAGCGTCACCTGAGATCCAAGTGTTGTGGAAGAAGTTTTGCATCCTGGTTAAGGATTTTGGACCGCTCTTCAGCGTTAGTTCGGCCGATGGTTTAGATGTGCGGATCCGTTATTTATTTCGGAAGATTGTGGGAGCGTATTCCATTGGAAGATTGTATAAATGTGACATGTAGTCACTTGATTGGCTAAATATTTAAATCAAGTATGAGGATTGTGGTAATATCATTAATTTTAGAATTTATGCCTGGATGGCACTTTCTATATTAGGTTATGAACTGAGGAGGTTGCTTCAGTTACGATGGATATTCTTACGTGATATGAGGCAAAAGGGAGTTACTACAGACCTTTGAAAGGTCATTGGCCAAGTTGGTGCAATCACAAATTGGCTTGAGATCGGTGGATTGATTTATTTGTGAATAGGGCTTTATATCAGGCCAGTTGTGTTCGTTTCAGCGAGCGTTCCCTATGGAGGAACAATCGAGGTGTTATTTTTTCATCATCTATTCCAGGCAGTGATATATTGCACCGTATGAGTTGTGAGATGGCTTAGTAAATTCTTATGTATTGAGGTTCCGCGTTGGGATGATGTTATGTGAGCAGGATGGCTCTTGAGATTTAGATCTTATATCGCACCTTAGTTATGCTTGAGTTTTATAGCCTATAGCGCCATGTGCTTTCTCAGGGATGGTATTATGCACTTAGCGTGCTTATGATCGAAATTTGATATTTTTATTGTAATGAGCAGATTTAGCTCGAAGTGCGATCTCCTTATGTGAGATTTGTGTGAGGATCGGGTGGCACGCCACCCTGGGTATGTCATTTGGATCAGGTTGCGCACCGCAACAGTGTGATGTCGAGTCTGGTCCTCTTTGTGTTATTTTTTTTTTGTGTGTTCCGCTTCCTATCTTCTAAGGAAAATCCGTATTAGCGCGGGGGTTAGGTAACTCCTTCTAGAGTTCGATTTCCTGTTTGTGTTGAGTTCGGATTGGTGGCTTATTGGCACATTGTGGCGTCATATGAGACGTTTGATCACATTCGGAGTGGCTTATTGCCTGAGCAGTTCATACTAGGTGAGACATGATTATGGGAGTTAAGATCAGTGCAATCTGATTATATGAAGTTTATTAAGGTGCAAAGGTCATTATTAGGTTTAGAATGTGGTAATATTTCTTGTCAGAAGTATAGACTCAATGATTGGTTGACTCGGTAGTTGATTATGAATTTGGGCACATCTCATCCATCGTGGCGGTATTGTATGAGTTAGAGTAAGACTTGCGTGTCATGAGGTGCAATGGGAGCATCTGATTAGTTGAATTTTTGGCTAAGTTGATCAGAGAATATAATGGTGATCCTGTAGACTAAGTGTTGCAAAGTAAGAATTCAGCAAAGTTATGCAGTCATGTTTGAGTACAGCGTGTAGTGATTGATATGGTGGTCGTATGTTGGAAATCGGGCCTGGCATAGGATTCCGGATGTTGGAATTGAGCTCTAAGGCTTATTTGCTTGAATGAAAGGGAATATCATCAGAATTTATCGAGCCAATGTGCCCGGCTAAGTTGTGGTAGCACGGGAAGGTGCATGAGGTGCTAAATAGTGATTTCAGACTAATTCCATATAGTTCTCAGCACGTTCGAGGACGAACGTATGTTTAAGTGGGAGAGAATGTTACGACCCGACCGGGCGTTTCGAGCGCTAGCGCGTTGTTCAGCAGTCTGAGGCCATAAGCAGCTTCATTTCAGGTGTTATGACTAGTACGCGTGGTCGAAATCGAATTTCGGGAAGTTCGGAGTTGGTTTGGGAAGAGAATTCTCATTTCGGAAGCTTAAAGTTGAAAGAATGAGCTAGGATTGGATTTTTGAGCAAACGACCTCGGAATCAAGATCTGAAGGTTCCAGCAGGTTCGTATGATGATTTCGGACTTGAGCGTATGCCCGGATCGGGTGTTGGATGACCCGGGAGCGTTTTGGCGCCTATTGTAGAAGTTGGCCTTTTGGAAGAAACTTCATAAGTTTGGTTTGAAGTGCATTTCAGGGTTATCGATGTCCGTTTGGAATTCCGAGACTGGGAGTAGCTTCGTATGGTGATTCTGGAGTTAGGGGCGCGATCGGAAGTAAATTGGAGGTCCGTAGGTCATTTTGGAGCCATTTGGCTAAAGATAGAAATTTGAAGGTTTTTGAGGAGTTTGACCGGAGGTGGACTTTTAGATATCGGGGTCGGAATCCGATTCCAAAAGTTGGAAAAGGTCCCTAATGTCAAATATGACTTGTGCGCAAAATTTGAGGTCAATCGGACGTGATTTGATAGGTTTAAACATCAGAAGTAGAAGTTGGAAAGTTAAAAGTTCATAAAGCTTGGATTGGAGGTCGATTGATGATTTTTGCGTTGTTCGATGTGATTTGAGGCCTCGAGCAACTCCATAATATGTTTTGGGACTGGTTAGTATGATTGGTTAGGGTCTCGGGGGCCTCGGGTGGATTCCGGGTGGTTAACGGATCGAAACTTGGAATTTAAGAAGAACTGAAGTAGCTGGTACCTGGTATTTCTGCTTCTGCGGAAATAGGACCGCAGAAGCGGCCCCGCAGAAGCGAGGAGGAAGCCGCAGAAGCGTTCGAGCGTAGGGGCAGCCAGGACCGCAGAAGCGGCCCTTGATGCGGAACAACAGAAGTGGTTGACTGACCGCAGAAGCGAAATCTGGGCTGGAGCCCTGGTCCGCAGAAGTAGAGTTGTGTCCGCAAAAGCGGGACCGCGGAAGCGGAAAAAGTTCCGCAGGTGCAAAAAAGGCTGGAGGCAGAGAATTGTTTTAAAAATCGGATTTTGGTCATTTCTCTCATATTTTCATGGCTTGGGCGATTTTTGGGGAGCTCCAAGAGAGGGTTTTCATCATCAATGATAAGGTATGTTATTCCCACCTATTATGAGTTAAATACACCGATTATGTATGGATTTTTAGCATGTAAATCGATAGAAAATTGAGGGTTAGAGAAAGACCTAGAAAATTTGTGTTCTTGGATTTTGACCACGATTTTGAGTATGAAATTAAGAGAAAATTGTATATTTGAGTTCCTAAGGTCATGTCAAAGTTTATCTTCGAAAAATTTCGGATTCTGGGCACGTGGGCCCGAGGGCATTTTTGTCAACCTTTCGTTCGGGGTTAGAAATCGTTATAATTGGGTTGTAAAGTATAATCGAGGATATATTAATGGATTTGTATGATCGTTGGCTAGTTTTGGAGCATTGTGCGTCGGTGCAAGTTTTCGGAAGAATGTAGAATGCCGGTTGTGGATCTTCGGAGCGAGATGAGTCTCCTTTCTAATCTTGTGAGGGGGAATTTACCCCATAGGTGAGTTAAATCTGTTATGTGCTCCTATTTGTGGGTGCTACGTACGCACGAGGTGACGAGAGTCCGTGCGTAACTACTATTATGATGTTGTCGAGGTAGTCTAGGACCCAAAAGCATGTTATATTTGAATTAATTGTGAACTCATTGATGGTTTGAATTTGCTTAAATCATATTAAATTAATAAATAGATTTCTAAAAAGTCTTAAGTTTTGTTTTCTCAAAATATTAAAGAGAATTGGTCTGTCTTGGATAATTTCTCCATGTTGACTTCTTGACTAATTGTTTGTCTGTGTGTGTTTATTTTCGAAATGGGCCGAACGCCTCGACAGATTAATAGATGCATCTATAGGCGCGCCGTCGACCCTCGGCAAGTGCACATTTATTTCTGTTGGATCGGGTCGTCGCCTCGTATGATTTGCGCATGCTTGTATTGCTGCCTGGACTTATTTAGTTATTACATGCCTCTCTCTGGCTCGAGATCATTTTGTTAATAATGAAAAGAAATCTTCGAAAATTTCCCATGAAAGAATTATGTGTTTATTTGTTTCCTCTATCTGGATTAAAATCATGTTTATAAAATAAATCCAATGTTTAATGTGTATATTAAGGACAAATAATCATTGGACTATTAGAGAGTGTCAAGTTGACCATCTCATCTCTACCCCTTCGGGATTAGGCGGGACATTCACTGAGTAAACGTTGATTACGTACTCATACTACACTTCTGTGCATTTTTGTTGCACAGGTATATATATACCTCTAGCAGCCTATTAGGCGTAGCAGCATGGATGACTCTGGGACTAGGTGAGCTGCATTGTTCGAGACGAGCCGCAGCTAGTGTAGTTCCCTCCAGTATTTTCTTATTATCATTCCATGTCCACTGTATTTCGGACATATGTTGTATTTTCTTTTTCATATCGATAGTTGCTCATACACTTGTGACACCGGGTTTCTGGGATGATTTCAAAGGAATTGTACTAATCATTTATTGTTTAATTTGAATCGAAGTAATGATTGTTTTTAATTATGAAAAATGGAAGGAGAAATCTTGGATTTTTAAAAGTATTAAAAAGAGGATTAATTGTTAATTTAGTTGGCTTGCCTGACAGAGGTGTCCGGCGTCACTACGACCCTTAGTGGATTTTGGGTCGCTACAAATAATATCTTATAGCATTATATTAAGAAAAGGTTATTTATGGGAGGAAAAGATATTTTGGTCTAATAGAAATCAATTGACAAATTAAACGTTAATATTAAATCCGTATTGATATCACTATATTTATACTTTCAAGAACGAATACACGGACGTTATACATTGTCACAATTTTAAGTGGTGAGATACATGGACATTACGCATGGAAAACTCTCTCTCTATTGTTTTCTTTAATTACCCAAAAGACTAAAAGTTGTACGTTACACATTTTTATATTGGAGATCAAATGATCTTGTTCATTTAATATTTTTATGAGTAGACTAAGTACAAATAATTAAAACAGTCTTGGCCAGTATGAAATTTCAGTATACTTATTCTAAATTATATATTATTAAAAATAAATTAGTTTTAGCGAAGAAAAACCAAATTTGATGAGAGTGGAAGGACTTTGTCCGAGTCTCAGCAAATATATTGACATAGTAAAATAATTTTGGAATTCTAATGCAATAAACAAATGACTAAATAGTGTGTCGATGGCGACAAGATTAGATAAAAAGATATATGTATCATTCCCACTTACAATTGTAACGGCATCATATTGGAATTGTAATTTTTTAAATGATCCTAAAATTTGAGAGTGATCTCCATAAAATATTTTATATGATTGGCAGCATCAAGAACAAATAACTTGATTAAGAAAGATCATCAGTTAAACTAAACTTGAAACTGTTACCTCATTTAGAATATCTCTGAGACGATATGAATAAGCTTGGGCTCAAAGTAAATTATTGAGAAAAAGAGTGTAGACAGAATTCTAATTAGGTGGTAACCTAGAAATCAAAGCACTAAAAAGGAAAGAGAACACTTAGGGCCTGTTTGGAAAGTCACCTTGGAAATGAATTTGGGTGTAATTGAAGGTAATTACACAGTTTGATATGTTTGTTTGGCTAAATAATTACTTGGTCAGCATAGAATTGGGTGTAATTGGAGGGGTGTAATTGAAGAGGTGTAATTACACTCTTTAATTCTCAGGCGGGGGAGGGGAGGGGTAAGAATTGGTGATAATTACACTGTGTAATTACAAGGTTACTTTTTAGTTTCTTTCCCTTTTCTTTTTATTTAATTTATTTTCTTTATAACATTTTATTTCTACTATTTTAAATTTTAAATTTTAAATTTTATTTTTACTTTTTAATTTCCATTGAATTTTTAAAATATATTTTTATATGTATATTGTTTATCTTTTATTACTCTATCTTTACTTCTTGTGATTCCATGTAATTGCTTATATTCTATTTTTTTTATTTTTAAAAGTACACCTCCTAATATTAAAAATAATGAGACATTGACAAACTTGGCATATAATGAGTTTTGCAATTAAATTAAAATTCGTTGTTGACTGTGGTTATAAACTTATCATGTTTCCTTATCTTAAGTTGCTGTGGAACTTACTATTATTATGCTGGAATTCGACATATGTTAAACTATTTTTTTTTTGAATTTTTAAATTATGTTATATCATGGTTCTAATTTACTTGTTTTAGTAGTATTGGCTCACATTACATGTTGTTCATTTTTTAGGTAGAATTGATAGATTAGTTTTATGAAACAATCGAATAATGTTACAACATTATATTTAAAAATATTAATTTGTTTTATCAAAAATGAATTACACATGTTCTTACAAAATGTATATTTTTAATTTTTATAAGTATCTAGAATATAATATATATATATATATATATATATATATATATATATATATATATATATATATATATATATATATATATATATATATATATATATATATATATATATATATATATATATATATATATATATATATATATATATATATATATATATATATATATATATATATATATATATATATATATGATTACTAAATTAATGTATATTCAAGAAAAAATATACATCTTAAATACCAAATATAATATGATTTATACTTATAAAAGTTTATAAGCATATATTTACTATATTAACTTTTAAGATTCAATAATTATTTAATTTAAAATTTAATCTAACTGTGTAATTACACTTGCGCAACCAAACAGTAAATATGTAATTACACTGTACTTACTCTATGACAAACAAACAGGTCGTGGTAATTACACAATTGTGTAATTACTAGACTGTGTAATTACTATCCTAGTAATTATACCAATTCCAATTACAGGGTGTCTTTCCAAATAGACTCTTAAATATGTCTTTGTGATCCTGCCTTTTTTACTTCACCCATCTTGTATGTAACGATCCGACCGGTCGTTTCTATCCCTAGCGCGCCGTTCAGCAGTCTGAGGCAATGAGCAGCTTCATTTCAGGAATTGTGACTTTTTCGCATGGTCAGAATTTAAATTCAGGAAGATTGGAGTTAAATTTAAATGAAAATTCTCATTTGAGAAGCTTAAAATTGAAAGAATGAACTAGGATTGGAATTTTGAGTAAACGACCTCGGAATCAGGATCTGAAGGTTTCAGCTAGTTCGTATGATAATTTCGGACTTGGGCGTATGCCCGGATTGGGTTTTGGATAACTCGAGAGCGTTTTGGTGCCTATTGTGGAAGTTAGTATTTTAGGAGGAATTTTTTAAGTTTGGCTTGAAGTGCGTTTCAGTGTTATCGATGTCCATTTGGGATTCCGAGTCTGGGAAAAGCTCCGTATGGTGATTCTAGATTTGGGAGCGCGATCCGAAGTGAATTCAGAGGTCCGTAGGTCATTTTGAAGCCATTTGGCTAAAGATAGAAATTTCAAGGTTTTTGTGAAGTTTGACCAGAAGTTGACTTTTTAATATCGGGGTCAGAATCAAATTCCTAAAGTTAGAGTAGGTCCATAATGTCAAATATAATTTGTTTGCAAAATTTGAGGTCAATCAGATATGATTTGATAGGTCTAAACATCAAAAATAGAAGTTGAAAATTTCAAAGTTCATTAAGCTTGGATTGGAGGTCAATTGATGATTTTAGCGTTGTTTGATGTGATATGAGGCCTCAAGCAAGTCCGTAATGTGTTTTGGGATTGGTTGGTAGGTTTGGTTGAGGTCTCGGGGGCCTCGGGTGGATTCCGGATGGTTAACAGATCGAAATTGGAATTTGGAAGAGAGTTGAAGGCATCTAGTAGCTGGTATTTTCGCTTCTACGGTTGGTTGATCGCAGAAGCAGTACTGCAGAAGTGAACAGGGAGCCGCATATGCAGTTTTTGGTCCAAAGCTTGAGGACCGCAGATGCTGTCTAAATTCCGCAGAAGCAGAATCGCATCTGCGGAAGGGGCATCACAGAAGCGGAAGAGGGCATGTTGGAGAGGACCACATATGCGGTCAAAGTTCCACAAAAGCGGGACCGCATCTGCAAAGAGCGTATCGCAGAAGCAAAAATGGGGGGTTCAGTGGCAGCCGCAGAAGCAACTTGTTTTTCCGCTAAAGCGAAACTACATGAGTGGTTATATTTCCGCAGAAGCGGAAGCAGCTGGGGCAGTGTAATATTTTAAGTTCGGGGTTGAGCTCATTTCAATCCCATTTTTCTTCCAATGGAGTCGATGGGACCAGCTTGGGGATGCCATTTTCATCACTTGTCATGACGTAAGTAATTTATGCTAGCTTTGAGTTAAATACAAGGTTTATACATGGATTTAGGCATGGAAATTAGTATAAAAATTTAGATTTTGGTGGAAAACCTAGAAAATCGTATTCTTGAAATTTAGCCACTATTTTGAGTATGAAATTAAGAGAAAATTATAAATTCGAGTTCCTAAGGTTATGAGTAAACTTTATCTTCGAAAAGTTTTGGATTCCGGGCACGTGGGCCTGAGGGCGTTTTGGTCAACTTTCCAATCGGGGTTAGAAATTGCTATAAATTAGTTGTAACGAATATTTGAGCATATATTAATGGATTTCAATAACCATTGGCTAGTCTTGGAGCATGGTGCATCAATTGGAGTCCTCGAAAGAATGTAGAATGCCGGTTTT
The DNA here is from genome assembly GCA_026770625.1 of Nicotiana glauca. Lineage (NCBI taxonomy): Eukaryota > Viridiplantae > Streptophyta > Magnoliopsida > Solanales > Solanaceae > Nicotiana > Nicotiana glauca. Next base: position 150,150 of record MU718182.1, read on the forward strand.
GAGTCTACGGAGCGAGGTGAGTCTCCTTTCTAATCTTGCGAGGGGGAATTTACCCCATAGGTGAAGTGATTGTTTATGTGCTCCTATTTGTGGGGGATACATACACACGAAGTGACGAGAGTCCGTGCGTAGCTACTATTATGCTATTGTCCGGGTAGTTAGGATCCATCAACATTATATACTTGAATTATTTATGAACCCGTCGATGATTTGGATTATTTAAATCACCTTTGATTAGTAAACGAATTTAAAAAGATATTAAACATCATTTTCGGAATCGTTAAACAGATAATTAGTTTTATTTGGATAATTATTCCCCGATAAAATTCTAATTGGCTATCTGAGAATGTATCTTATGTGTACCTGCATCGCATGGATGATTCACGAGCGGGGTAATAGATCGCATTAAATTAATAAATGGATTTCTAAAAAGACTTGAGCTTCGTTTTCTCAAATTATTAAAGAGAATTGGCCTTTCTTGGATGATTGCTCCATGTTGACTTCTTCACCGATTGTCTGTCTGTGTGTGTTTATTTTGGAACGGGCCGAACACCTCGCAAATTAATAGATGCATCTATAGGCGCGCCGTCGACCCTCGGCAAGAGCACATTTATTTCTGTTGTATCGGACCGTTGCCTCGGTACGATTTGCGCATGCTTGTATTGCTGCCTGGACTTATTTAAGTTGTTACATGCCTCACTGTGGCTCGAGATCATTTTGTTAATAATGAAAAGAAATATTGAAAAATTTCCTATGAAAGAATTATGTGTTTACTTGCTTCCTCTATCTGGATAAAAATCATGTTAGAAAATAAATCCACTGTTGAACATGTATATTGAGAATAAATAATCGTTGAACTATTAGAAAGTGTCAAGTTGACCATCTTGTCTCTACTCCTTCGGGATTAGGCGGGACACTCACTGAGTACACGTTGATTACGTACTCATACTATACTTCTGTGTATTTTTGTTACACAGGTATATATACTTCTAACAGCCTACTAGGCGTAGCAGCATGGATGACTCTGGGACTAGGCGAGCAGCATTGTTCGAGTCACCCGCAGCTAGGGTAGTCCCTTCCAGTGTACTGTATTTACTCTCCGTCTATTGTATTCCGGTCGGATGTTGTCTTTTATTTTCCTTATCAGTAGTTGCTCATGTACTTGTGACACCGGATTTCTGGGATGGTTTACAACGGATTTATACTAATTGTTATTATTTAAATTGAAATTCTAGTAGTGAACTTTTATTTACAAAAATGGAAGGAAAGACCTTAGATTTTCAAAAAATATGAAAAGAGAATTTAAGTGATAAGTTAGTTTGCTGGCCTGACAGAGGTGTCCGGCGCCACCACGACCCTTAGTGAATTTTGGATCGTGACATTGTATATATCAATCGAATATTTCTCTTCGATTCGGATTCTCTATAATTTGCTTTAAACTGTCCAACATCAACCTTCATGATCTGCAGAAAACATATAAAGGTTCCTCAATATAATGTTAAGCATATCCAATACTCAACCTATAATATAGAATAATGTAAAATGTTACTTTTGGACGATGCATAGTTTGAAAAATCTCACATAGAGTAAAATTTATGAGAAAGAAAATAAAGAAGCAAGATGTTTAAAAGAAAAGCGAAAAAAAAGGAGGTAAAAGGCTTATCACATACTTTAGGTTAGTATGCTCCTCAATATCTTTGTTGAAAATATAGAAATCCTTCTATAGGTATACATTAATCATTTGGGTATTATGGATATGAAAGGCATGAGAGTTATTGAAATTATTAAAAGTGTAAGTTATGAAAGTCAAGGGGTATGAGTTATTAAGATAGAATTTTTAATATAAGATAAATTAATAAAATGATGAAAAACTCAAAAAAAAAAGGAAATAAAATAAGGTTTTTTGGCCTAAGAGAGGTGTCACATCACTTTTCTATTGACCACTTTTATATAGATACTAGTGAAATTGATGCGTTTCATACTATGTAAAGAAAAGAATAAAAAAGAGTTAAAGAGATGAACATGAGTGATGAGTTGATGCATTAAAAGTAAAATTAGAAACTTATAAATATAAATGTAAAAATAAAATCAACTAATAAGTTCCATTATAATCTAATATAAGAATAGTACACAAATTTGTATAGAATAATGTCACTACCCGGATTTTCAACCCTCGGGAGTCGTGATGGCGCCTACTAATAGGAGCTAGGCAAGCCAACTTAATTTACTTCTTTTAGCAATTATCAATCATTTAATAACAATAACGCATAATATGATAAAGCGAAAGACTCAATATATAATTAACTGGAAGAAATGCGGAAGTTTAACAAAATTCTCTACCCAAGAACTGGAGTGTCATGATTCGGATTTTTCACCATCGGGAGTCGTGATGACACCTGCTAATAGGAGCTAGGCAAGCCAATTAACTTAACACTTCTCTTAACAACATTAACCATATAAGGAAATACGAGACAATTAACATAAAGGCGGAAGTCTTAAAACATATATAACTAAAAATAAGCGCGGAAGTTCAATAACATCTCTACCCAGAATCCGGTGTCACTAACTTACGAACTACTAAAGAGTGCTAAAAATAAGTCTGAATAGAAGTACATCAATGTTTGTCTCGGTGCAAGGAAAACAAACTAATAACATAGAAGGGACTCCGGGCCTGCGGACGTCAGCAAGGCTACCTCGAATGTCCCTAGACTGGAAACTCACTCCCAGAATGCTATTGCTACTCAAATACTGCTCCAACATCTGGGTCTGTGCAAAAAGATGCACAGAGTGTAGCATCAGCACAACCGACCCCATGTGCTGGTAAGTGTCTGGCCTAACCCCGGCGAAGAAGTGACGAGACTAGACCGGAATACCAAACAAACCTGTGTAATTCAAATATATATATATATATATATATATATATATATATATATATACACACACACACATAATAGAAGAGAATATAGAAATTTAACAAGTCAAGAGGGAGGGGAACATGTTGTAGGGGCTGTAGCAGTTTAAAATACAAGGTCAATAAATAAGGAATGAAACGTTACAACTACAAATTCAACGAGAGTAATAATCAAAACATGGCACGAAATGTCTCTTCGTGCATTAATAATCGAATCATGGACGGAATGTTCCTTCATACATTAATAATCAAAATATGGCACGGAATGTCCTTTCGTGAATTAATAATCAAACATGGCATGGAATGTTCCTTCATGCATAAATAATCAAAATATGTCACATAATGTTCCTTCGTGCATAAATAATCAAAACATGGCGCGAAATGTTCCTTCGTGAATAAATAATCAAAACATGGCAGGGAATGTCCCTTCGCGCATTAATAATCATACATGGCACGGAATGTTCCTTCGTGCTTTGACATATTCTCAACACAAATAGTGCACGACATCAACCTTCGAGCTTTATCACTCTTCCTCACCCACGCAAAAATCACAACCAATTGGGCGAGGGGATAGACAAACAGCAATAGAAGTTCCGGCAAGGGAAAACACAAGTATACAGCTAAATTCCGGCAAGGGAACAACAACAATAACTTTCACATCCCAGTAAGGGAAATAATCACTATACGAATACAGCCCGTCAAGGGAATAATCACATTTCTTTTTCTTTCTTTCATTTCTTAATTAACAATTACTTTAGCATTTGGTGACAACCCAAAGGGTCATCACCGGTTTTCTCTTTCATTCCGCACTTCCGATGCCTTAAAAACCTCATTTTTACTTGCCTCAATTTGCGTGCACAATCCGAGCGCATAGCCGGAAAGCTTATATATGAGTTATGTGTGAAAAAATGGTAAATTTTGATATTAATGTGATTAAAGTTGACTGTGGTCAACATTTTGGGTAAACAGATCCGGACCCAAGATTGGACATTCCCGGAAGGTCCGTAGAAAAATATGGGAATCGGGCATGTGCCCAGAGTCGAATTTCGAGGTTAAGAGCCCGAGAAAGAATTTTTCTGTGAAATTATTTTTCTGAAATTATTAAGGAAAAAAGGAAATGAAAATTGATTAAAAGACTATGGTATCGGGCTCGTATTTTGGTTCTGACGCCCGGTACAAGTCTTAAATATGTGTTAAGCGCTTTCTGTAACATTTGGTCAAAATCGGACGTCGTTTGACGTGTTTCGGACCTAAATATCTAAAGTTTGAAGTTTATGAAGTTATAATGAAAAGTGATGATTTGGAGGCTTGATTCATTGATTTTGACGTTGTTTTGGCGATTTGATCGCTCGAGTGAGTCCGTATGGTGTTGTTGAGGTAGTGTGTGTGTTTGGTTAGGAGCCCCGAGGGCTCGGGAGTGACTTGGCGGTTGTTCTGGGTGTTTTAGAACTTAGGAAAGGATCAGATTTTTGCTGCATTTTTACACAGACCATTTGTTCTACGCGATCGCGGCCTAAGGCCCGCGTTCGCACTGCCTTGTGTCTCCCCTCCTTCGCGTTCGGGGTAACCTCCCCGCGTTTGCATTGTTCTAGTAACCCCTTCAACGCTTTCGCATATAGCCCATCGCGTTCGCATAGGACAATCCCTGGACCCCCTCAGTTTTCCTTCTTCACGTTCGCATACTACCCTTCGCGAGCGCATAGAGTAACAACCAGCCTTCTCCGCGAACGCGACCCCTGTGTCGCGAACGCATAGAGTAAAACCCTTTAGTGAATTTTTCTTTTTAAAAAAAACACTTAAACACAGGATTTCTTCATTATTTTCACACGAGCTCTTCTCCTTTACCCTCCACAGACAAGTTTGAAGAACCTCTTGCTCCATAACTTCATAGGTAAGTGTTCCTAACTTCATTCCCTCTTAATTTCTTCAACAAATCACTAATTTCCTAGCCCTAAATCATGAAATCAAAGTAGAAATTGGGGGTTTTGGGTATAGATAGGGTTTTGAGAATTTTGGGTGATTCAACCTCTATTTGGGGTCGAATCTTAAAACAAATTGCATATTTGAACTCGTGGGGTTATGGGTGATTGGGTTTTGGTCCGAGCCTCGTGTTTGGACCATGTGAGCCCAGTGTCGAATTTTTGTAATTTTTGAAGAATGCTAGAAAATTCATATCTAGGCTATGGGATGTTGCCATTGAGTTTTTATTCATACTATTGAATTAATTATGCCTATATATCATTATTTCGGAGTCGGATTGTACAGGAAAGGTGGTATTAGAGAGTTGATTGCTATTCTCGTACCGAGGTAAGTGTTTGATCTAACTTTAGCTTGAGGGAATAGAATTATAGTGTTATTAATTGCTAATTGCTAATTGATCGACTACGGTGTATAGGCATGGTGACGAGTATCTATACACCGGTATCTAGCATGACTGTGGGTCCTTGTTTTACTTGTTCTAATATTTTTGGGACTCTTCCATGCTAATTGATGAATTCTACATCATGTGAAGAGTATGAGGATAATTATGAGTTGTGAATTCTTTGGAGCGTTGGCTCGAGCGATAAAAATACTATTGAGTGAGAAATGAAAGAAATGGAATAAGATATGATTAATCCCTTGCCGGGATGGTTTGAGTATATTGATTATCTCCCTTGCCAGGATGAGAAAGTTGTTATTGTTTCTCCCTTGCCGTGATTTAGCTGTTTAATTGTGTTTTCCCTTGCCGGACATTTCTTATTATTTGCTTATTTCCCTCGCCCGTTTGGTTGTGATTGTTGTTTGGGTGAGGAAGAGTGATTATGCACGAAGGGTCATTCCGTGCCATGTTAGATTATATTTGCACGAAGGGTAATTCCGTGCCATATTTTGATTATATTTGCATGAAGTGTCATTCCGTGCAATGTTTTGATTATATTTCCAAGAAGGGTCATTCGGTGCCATGTTTTGATTATTTATGCACAAAGGGACATTCCGTGCTCTGATTTGATTATAATTGCACGAAGGGTCATTCCGTGCCATGAAATGAGAGTTATGTGAGGGAAAGCACGAAGGGTGATGCCGTGCATTCTATTTGATTGTTTTGGTGAGAATAAGAGTAAAAGCACGAAATTTGATGTCGTGCAACTGTTGATTCTCCTGCTTTTGTTAATTATTGTTATTGCCATGTTCCTTACTTAAGTTGTTGACTTTATATCCGGATTGTACTTCCCCGTAGCATGCTTCCCTCCCTTTTAACTGTTTAATTTTTGTATTCTTTCCTTTATTGCATATATATATATATTGAACTGCACAGGTTGATTTGGTATTCCTGTCTAGCCTCGCCACTACTTCGCCGGGGCTAGGCCAGGCACTTACCAGCACATGGGGTCGATTGTGCTGATGCTACACTTCTATGCTTTTTGCACATATCACGGTACCGGAGCAGCTTTTGGACCAAAATAGTAGTATACTGATCGGGAGCTGACTTCAGTCTAGGGACTTACGAGGTAGCCTAGCTGGCGTTCGCAGGCCAAAGTCCCTTTCCATATTTCCAGTTTGTTTTTATTGTATCGAGACAGACATTATGTATTTTTCTATTCAGACTTGTTTGTAGCATTCTTTAGTGGTTCGTGAGGTAGCGACTCCAGTCTTGGGTAGAGAAATACTAAACTTCCGCTTTTATTTAAAGGTTCATTATTGTTATTAGTGTGGTGTTATTATCCGAAAATGTTTAAATGCTTGGCTTGCCTAGCTCCGACAGTAGGCGCCATCACGACTCCCGATGGTGGGAAATCCGGATCGTGATACATTCGAGCCAATGCTCCAAAGAGTTCACAAGTCATAATTCTTCTCATACTCTTCACATTATATAGAAATCACCAGTTACACTAGGAAGAGTCACAACAAAATTAAAATAAGCACAACTAAGGACTCACGATCATGCTAGACACCAGTGTATAGATAGTCGTCACCATGCCTATACACCGTAATCAACAATTAGCAATTAGCAAACAATGCTCTAGTCCTATTCCCTCAAGACAAAATTAGATCAAGCACTTATCTCGAATGCTCCAAACTTAACTCAAGCCTCTAGTAAAGCGTTACCCCTCGATTTCGGCTCCAGCTCGGTCAAATCTATGAAATAATGACCTTAAAATATTAATAATAGCAAAACAAACTAAACCTAATGCCTAAATATGAATTCCCAAGCTTTCTTCCAAAAATTTCTAAAATCGACCCCCATGCCCGCTTGCTCAAAACACGAGGTTTGAACAAATTCCATGTCACCCATTCCCCCATGAGCCCGAATATACAATTTGTTTTCAAATTCGACCACAAAACGAGGTCTAAGTCAAAGAAATTTGAAAAGCCCTTGTTCTACCCATTTCCCCCAATTTACACCCTAATTACATGATTTGGACCTAGGAATTGAATAAATGATGAAGGAAAATGAAAGACACAAGTTAAATAATACTTACACAAGAAGCTTTGGTGAAGAACAACTCTAAAGATCGCCTATGGGCTGTGGAGAAGATGAGTTCATGTGTTTTGGGTGAAAAATCCCGTCATTGTTCTGTTTTAGGTATTTAAAATCACTGGGCAAAAATTGCTCTATGCGATCGCGGAAAGGGCATTGCGATCGCATAGAGGAAAGGTTTTTAGTCACTGCCATCACGATGGGGAGAATGCGAACGCATAGAGGAAATATGATTGCGCAAGGAAAATGCTCTATGCGATCGCGAAGTGGACAATGCAATCGCATAGGGATGGGAAGGCTGGCAATTGCAATCGCACAAGGGCTGTTGCGATCGCATAGAACAAAACTAGGCTCTTGAAATTGTAAGACTATGCGATTGTGGGAGAAGCTCTGAGATCGCATAGAACAACGTACCAGATATTAGAACTGAGCATTTTCTGCAATTTTTACTAAGTTCAAAACACCCCGAACCACCTCTGAATCACTCCCGAGCCCTCAAGGCTCCTAACCAAACACACACACTAACTCAACAACCTCATACGAACTTAACCGAGCGATCAAATATCCAAAACAACATCAAAATCAATGAATCAAACCTTAAAATCATCATTTTTCATTCTAACTTCATAAACTTCAAATTTTAGATATCTAGGTCCGAAACACATCAAATGACGTCCGATTTCAATCAAATTTCACAGAAAGCGCTTAAACCATATATAAGACTTGTACCAGGTGTCGGAACCAAAATACGAGCCCGATATCACAGTCTTTTAATAAATTTTCATTTCTTTTTTCTTTAATAATTTCAGAAAAATTCTTTTCCCGGGCTCTAGACCTCGGAATTCGACTCCGGGCACATGCTCGAGTCCCATATTTTCCTACGGACACTCCCGGACTATCAAATCACGGGTCCGGGCCCGTTTACCAAAAATACTGACCAAAGTCAACTTTAATCATGTTAAAACCACATTTTTAAAATATTCACAGAATTTAACATATAATCTTTCCGGCTACGCGCCCAGACTGTGCATGCAAATCGAGGCAAGTAAAAATGAGGTTTTCAAGGCCTCGGAAGTGCAGAATGAATGAGGAAACAGGTGATGACCCTTTGGTTGTCACATCCTCCACCTCTAAAACAACCGTTCGTCCTCCAATGGACAAAAGGAAAAAGTACCTAAGTCGGGAAATAGATGAGGACAACGGCTCCGCATATCAGAATCGGACTCCCAGGTCGATGACTCTGGAGGCTGACCTATCTACTGGACACGTACTGAAGGAAAATTCTTCGACCTCAACTGTCGAACCTGCCGGTCTAGAATAGCTACCGGCTCCTCCTCGTAAGACAGATCCTTGTTCAATTGGACAGTTCTGAAATCTAACACATGGACTGGATAGCCGTGATACCTCCGAAGCATGGACACATGAAACACTGGATGCACGGCTGACAAGCTGGGCGGCAAGGCCAATCTATAAGCCACCTTTCCCACACGATCGAGAATCTCAAATGGGCCGATGAACCTAGGGCAATGCTTGCCCTTCTTCCAAAATCTCATCACGCCCTTCGTAGGTGACACTCGGAGCAAGACCCGCTCACCAACCATGAAAGCTACATCTCGAACCTTACGATCCGCATAACTCTTTTGCCGCGACTGAGCCGAACAAAGCCTATCCTGAATGATCTTGACCTTATCCAAGGCCTCTTGAACTAAATCTGTACCCAATAACTGAGCCTCTCCCGGCTCAAACCATCCGACTGAAGACCGACATCGCCTACCAGACAACGCCTTACATGGAGCCATCTGAATGCTGGATTGGTAGCTGTTGTTGTAGGCGAACTCTGCTAACGGCAAATACTGGTCCCACGAGCCTTCAAAATCAATGACACATGCTCGAAGCATATCCTCAAATATCTGAATAGTCCTCTAGGACTGGCCGTCCGTCTAAGGATGGAACGCTGTGCTCAACTGAACTTAGGTTCCCAACTCCTGCTGAACTGCTCTCTGTGAGCACGTGATTTTTACTCTAAGCAAATTATTCCAAAATTTCAAATAAAATGATTTTACAATTTTAGGAATTTTGTTGCATTCTTTGTGTTAATTGGTCGCATAATAACTCGTATTAAAAAATACAAAATATGCATATGCATTAGGATTTTTAATTTTTACGTTTTAGTATTAATGCATTTTGGAAAAAATAAATTAAAGAAAAATCAAAATAGCATCTATTGTTTTAATTGGAAATTACTACAAAATAGTTATTAAATAATTTTCAGACTTTAATTAGTATAATTATTAGTTTAATCTCAATTTTATAAAATCAAGAAAATACAA